>VMDR010028478.1:0-13134 GCA_007922815.1 Macrotus californicus
GACATTGTTTTTCACCAGAAGACTGAAGGCCTTATTCCATAGTTCTATGTTAGGTAGCAAAGAACACTAGCAGTGTACTGGCTAACCCTGAATTATAATGAGCACAGTTACCCCAAGGAGAGTTTCTACAAATCATGTCCTATCTTACCTGTAAGGGATGCTTGATAACAAATCCCAAAATAACTAATATTTTTATTAGGATATTGTTTGGCCATATTGAATAACTATTTTCCTCTGGATAATTAAAAATATTACCTTTATTTTTGAGAGAGTGTTGGTTGTTGTTGTACCTCCAGTTCTTGTAGATGTAGTGTTAGGTTTTTTATTTGAAATGTTTCTATCTTTTTTAGGTAGGCCTGTATTGCCATGAACTTCCCTCTCAGGACTGCCTTTGCTGTGTCCCATAGGTTTTGGATGTTGTGTGTTCATTTTCATCTGTGTCCAGAAACTTTTTGATTTCTTCCTTGATCCCATTATGAACCCATTCATTGTTTAATAGCATGTTATTCAATCCTCATGAATTTGAATGTTTTTGAGTTTTTCTTGAGGTTGGTTTCTAGTTTCAAATCATTTTGATTTGAGAAGATGCTTGATGTGATTTCAATTTTTTTTGAATTTGTTGAGGCTTTTTTTGTATCCTACCACATGGTCTGTCTTTGAAAATGTTCCATGTGCATTTGAAAAGAATGTGTATTTTCTTTATGGGGATGCAAGGTTCTATGTATATCAGTTAAGGCCATTTGATCTAGGCATTGTTCAATGCTGCAATATCTTTGTTGATATTTTGTTTGGAAGATCTATCCATTTTTGACAGTGGGGTGTTAAAATCCCTACTATGAGTGTGCTGCTGTCAATATCTTTCTTGAAGTCCTCCAAGATTTCCCTTACATATTTGGGTGCTCCTATGTTGGGTGCATATATGTTTACAATGTTTATTTCTTCTTGATGGATTCTTCCCTTGAGTATTATGAAGTGTCCTTCTGGATCTCTTTTTATGGCCTTTGTTTTGAAGTCTATTTTGTCTGATATAAGTATTGCAACCCTTGCTTTTTTTTATCTGTTCACTTGCTTGGAATATTTGTTTCCAGCCCTTCACTTTCAGTCTATGTAGGTCATTTGCTCTGGGGTGGGTATCTTGTAGGCAGCATATGTGCAGGTCATGTTTTCTTATCCATTCAGAGTTACCCTATGTCTTTTGATTGGAGTATTTAATCCTTTAGTGTTCAATGTTATTATTGATAGGTACTTATTCATTTTCCTCTTTGTACCTGGGTTCTTCTTTCTCTGTCACCCTTTTTCTTCATCTTCTTATAGAAGTCCTTTTAGCATATTTTGCAGTGCTGGTTTGGTGGCAGTGTATTCTCTTAGCCTCTTTTGTCTGGGAAACTCCTTATTTCGCCTTCCATTTTAATTGAGAGCCTTGCTGGGTAGAGTAGTCTTGGTTGCAGGCCTTTGCTTTTCATTACTTAGAATATTTCTTGTCATTCCCTTCTGGCTTGCAGTGTTTCTGTTGAGAAATCAGCTGCCAGCTTTATTGGGGCTCCGTTGTATGTCACTTCTTCTTTTCCCCTTGCTGCCTTTAATAGTCTCTCTTTATCTTTAGTATTTGGCACTTTAATTATGATGTGTCTTGAAGTAGGCCTCTTTGAGTTACCCTTATTTTTTGGTGAAGTTAATTTTCAGGCCTTTTCCTTCTTTTTCATTTAATTATTTTTAGTTACTAAATAATCAATGACAGTGGAATAAAAATGGAATGTTTATTAATATTTATCATATTCCAGGAACCAGTTAGTTGTTAATGTTAGGATAGATCATAAACCAAGGCAGGGGGCAGGAGGGAGACACATCTCACCCACTGACTCAGCAGTCCTGAGCCTGGTTTAGTAAGATTGGCAGGTGTTCCAACATCACAAGAAATACCATGATAGCACAGGAGGAGGGGAGTCCTTGAAGTTCTGTATATGTTGTTCCACTAACTGGTAAAGAAAGCCTTTGAAACTGTGTATTCATCCCAAGGTCTGGAAGGGGGAGGAGGATGGGGTCCACAGTGTCCAAAGAAGAAGCCCATAAAACAACTTAATTGCCTGCCTCTGGTCAGTTTTATGAAGGAGTCCACAGTGTTTACAGAAAGAGCCCATAAATAATTTTAGGTAACTGCCTCAACTTTAATTAACTGCCTCCTATCACATATTTGTTTTACAACAAGATGACCAAATGTGGTCTAAAACAAGATAAGAATCTCGGCCAACAACCCTCATGGGTGTCCAACCTGTGGCCCACAGGCCACATGCAACTTAGGATGGCTATGAATTTGGCCCAACACAAAATCGTAAATTTACTTAAAACATTATGAAATTTTTTGTGATTATATGTCATAATGTATTTAATGTCTTCTTCCAGTGTGGCCCAGAGATGCAAAAGGTTGAGTACTCCTTCTGAGATACCTACATTTAATGGATCATGGAATCACATCCCCCCAGGGGAAGTTGGCATCACCTCTACCCATCATTCAATATGTAACTCCTTCACCCCCATCCTGAAAACTATATATGTCCTCAGGACAAAGGACCTGAGGTCTTTCCACTCTTGACTTGCTTTACCCTTTGCTTATGCCCTTCTCCCCAACCTGGGCAAGGCCTATTCTCTTCCCTGAGAACATACTGCTAATAAACTGATGTGGACCCATCCCTTGGGTCCGTGTGTTGTGGATGTTTATGCTATGGCTGCAACGAACAAATTCACATGGGCTAAAGGAATCTGGTGGAGAAAAAGGGACGGGGTGTGGCTGCTCTCTCAGAGAAAGAGAGAGAGCCGGCCTGGCCACTCTCTCAGTGAGAGAGAGGGCCCCAACCCCTGCCTGGACAGGCTTTTATGGACACTCTAGGTACCTTACATCAAGGATGGTCCTCATTTACTATGCACAGGTTCACTCTAGGTGGTTACCATTTATAGATAACAAAGGAAAGAATGTTGCTAATCACTTCAACGAGAAAGGACATTTGCAAATATAAAGGGGAGAGGCAGCTGAGCTGTTTACACCCATACTTGGGAAGTCTAGCGCAGATCACAGTAAATCTCCGCTGTCTCAATCCCAGGTGAGGAAGTTTTTTAGCAAGAGCAAGTTTCAAAGTGGCCTAGGAGCATGCATGCCTGATTTCCCATGGGAGACCAATCCCTGGATGTCTCTTGCATGCCAAACACACATCTGTCTGTTTTCAGAACAAAGCTGAGCTACAAAAGACATCGCCACGCAGATAGGTTCCCTATAATAAACTTTGCTTGCATACTAATAGATCTACTGATCTGTAATTCTTTACTGCATTGGCAAGAAGAATCAAGTTTTTCCCACATTAACATAAGAAATGTAATTCAAGCCCTTAATTTCAATGAAGAAATAGAAACTCAAAAGAGTAAATCATTAGACCTAATATAGATTAGGTACCCAAATTCTGATCCCTTAATAATGAACACAGTGCTTTTCTACCATAAAATATATATTCAATAACCGAGGTCTAGAATAATTTATATTGGAAGAAAAAAATTAAGTTGAGTGTGAAATCCATGAAATGAAGCTGCAGTCAGTTTTATTCTGGATGCTCTTCTGATCACAGAAAAACTAATAAATTTAATAAATTTAAAACTAATAAATTTTGGACTTAGAACTGGGTTTGAATCCTAATAATTACAATATTTTATCTCTTAAACACATTAATTCTTAGTATCCTACTTATTTATTAATTAATTAATCAGATATTTACTGAATGTTAAGAACTATTGTAGGTATGGAAGATTCAGCAGTTAATAAAAATGCAAGTCTATCAAAGATTGAGAGATAATATACCTAGAAGTACTGCTTCACTAGGGCAAGATAATCAGTGTGTGATAATATGACTCCCTCAAATTGTCCTATGATGATAAGCACATGGGATCATGGGCTTTTTCCAATTTCCTTCTCATCCACCACAGGCACTGGTGCATCTCTAGCACGGAGAAGTCAGCACCATAGCCATTTCCTTTCTTTTCAAACTAAGCAGGGACTTCTCACAGATGCATGAATAGTATCAGGTGTCCTCCCCTCCCCACCAACCCTGAGTACTTAGACACTCACTCTCCACTCTGCCTCACAACTGTAAAACATGGTATTTTGGTTCTCCACATGGCATATTAATTCTTTTCATGAAATTATGTTGTCAGCTGTTCCACTCACCACATAGTGGTCATTGTGGCCATTTTCCACCTGCCTCCCAAGACCTGGCATCAGATCAGAGCATCTTAGTAGATACCTCTGTTGGAGACAAGTGATGCTGCTTCACTTTCTATTTCTATTGGTTGAAGAGAAAGGTCAGTGAAGGGATGGGGATTTCCAGGAATGCTTTTCTTTCTTAAAATGCCTCAGTGCAAAAAGCTGGAGTGCCTTCCCAAAAGGAATTAACTTGAACCTTAATTAACTGATGAGACAGAATCTGAGTTTTAGGGCTGAGTCTGTAAGTGCTATCTCTTAGAAGAGGGAACATGAATTCTTTCTGAAAAGACTCCTCTTTTTCTCTTCAACAGATGATATTTCCTGGCATAGTTATGAGAATATTTGTGCTCAGTAAATCCAAACTCTCCATTCTGTCACTTCCTAGTCTTCTAACCACACTGAAGTTACCAAGATGACTTATTGGTTCATTTCCCTTTCTACCTGAAGCTGTACAATTCTTTTGCTTGTTGAGGTGGTTCCACTCTTTATATCTGTTCCCATTCCTCATCAAAAACTTTTCTCTCATATCAGCCAGGACTCTTCTCCCTGTTTGTATCTTCATCCTTTGCCTTCTTGCTTGTCATTTTAATGTATTTTCTGTGGGGGTCTCTGCCCAAAGAGCCCCCCCCCCCCATCTTCCACAGATGAGAATAAGTCTATCAAGACATGATCTGTTTAGGGAGGAAAGATGGCCAGTCTCTCAAAGGAGAAGGGCCAGGAGCCTTTTCCTCAATGGGCTTTTATTGGGTTCAATTTGCACAGGAACACAGGTAAAGCTCATCAGTCCAGGCCGTAAGGATCAAACAATAGATAACATACAAAGAACTATGAGGGCTTATTCTGAGTCAGGGTCAGTTAGCCAAAGGGCTATAAAACTTTGGGAAACAAACTCATTTCATGCTTCGACCCTTATCAGAAAATTGAGGGCATTAGCAAAGCAGGTTTCACAGGATTTTATGCATTCTTTCTTAGGACTGATTGCTCTGGGAGCTCACCCTTTCTAGCACAGGGCTGCACCCACCTCTGGCATTGTTTCAGGCTTAAGTCAGGCAGGGGAAGTAAGGCAGCCAAGATATTAGGAGACTTCTCGCAGACAGAATGAGGACTCAGGCTATGTCAAAGCCGAGGGGTGAGGGTCCATAACCCCCTTTTTCTATAGCCCCCCAAGTCCTTCCCTGAAGGCCTCTTCATGACTGTGCCTGTCTTAGGCCTGTCCTTTCCTTGAGGAATCTTACCCATCATTGGCTAACCAGTCATCCACCTGGGGCCAAGCAGGGTGAAGTAAAAGGCAACAGAGATGGTGCCCCTGCCAAGAAGATAAGCTTTGTCTTTTTAGTGGCTTATGGTCCCAAGGTCTCTCACTCAGCCTTAGCCATGGGGTTTACAGCTTCTGAAACCAGGCAGGGCAGTTCCCAACAATTTTCTTTACCCCTTCTTCTCCTTTAATCAACCTGAATTATACTCTTTCAGGAATCTTTTCTCTTTTTATGTGTCTTGCTATCTCACATAACAGAGAATTCCATTTTTTAATTTTCAAAGTTCTTATAGATTTGTAAAACATTTCAACAAATTTTACCCACTTTTGAAAACTAGTGGCTCCACCAATTTATGCTCTCACTGTATGTTTTAAACAAATTTATCGAAGCTCTTGTTACAGTATATGTAGGCTCTGAACTCTGGGGAAACAAGATCTACAGATCCCATTCATTTTTGTAATACCGGCACCTTGAAGAATGCTTTGCACAATTGTCACACTAATACATTTTTACTAAATTTGTGTTCTCCAAGAACATTTTTTCTTTTTGAAGTTAAGATATAATTCCCATATTCTTACAATCACTTCCCCCACATGGTATTACATGTTATTTTCAGAACTGTTATAAAGGTTAAGTGAGAAAATTGAAAAATGCCTAATCAGGGCCTAGAATTGTTGAATTTGATTTTATTTTTTGTCATTGACCCTGCATTTTTTCATGATAACCAGCAGGTGGAAAGATGGCCCTTTCTCTCTCTCTTTCTCTCTCTCTCTCTCTCTCTCTCTCTCTCTGTCTCTCTCTTCTTAGCTCTGTCTTATCTTCCCAATCTTGTCCCATTCATAGAGATTAATTTCCTACCAGCAGTGAGATGTTAGCATCATAGCATTTTCCTTTCCACCTAATCCTGGCCAGGGGCTTTCCAACAATGCCTGAAAAGGAACAAGTATCCTGATTACAGTACTCTGCACCCATTCATTAAATCATGCTTGAAAAGCAAAAAGAGGGGTTCCTGGCAATCCATAGAGCCATATCCCATTTCTTCCCACCAACTCCAGATATTAGACCTTCCTCTCTCACCACATAACTCATAACCCACCCTACTTCACTTTTTCCTAGGATCTTGAAACCAGACTCATGCTAATGAAGCAGGACAGTAAGAAGCTAAACATAAATTCCTTGGCAAGTAGAACAGGGCAACTGAGACAGACAGCTGAACAAATGGCTGAGCAATTTACAGCCAGATACAGAAGGTTACCTCACTAAAGATAACACTCGGACCTCAGTTGTATTTCAGTTTCAGGCCCAGAAAAGCGGCTAAACCAGGTGGGTGACACCAGGAACAAGTACAATGCCTAATGACCCCCCTGCTCTGGTCCTAAGCAATCAGTAAAGGCTGTGAGCCTGAAAGACCACACCTGGAAAACTGATGAATATTTTGCTAAAACCCTCCCTTGAGTCATCCCCTAAGATTCCCATCTGCAAGAGAGAAACAAAAGCCTCAAGTAAAGGACCCAGGGTGTGTTTCCCTCTGGGGAGCAGCTCCCTTTCCACTCTTCTTCCCTCACATCTCCCCTGCCCTGAGACATACATCTCCTAAACTCTTAGGGACCCCATGAAACTTGAAACCAGGGGAGCAATGAGCAACAACAGCTTGTACAGAGCTGACCCCCTGAACCTGTCTCCAAGGCCCCTTTTCTCTGACTTCCCCATGAGCAAAGCAGCCCAGCCTCTCCTGTTGCACCTTGTTTCACTGTCTCCACCTTTAAAAAACACACTCTCAATCTCCTGGACTCGCATTGTGAAAACTTACCTGCACAAGTCAAGAACCACACACTATTGGCCAACCTGAGGCAGACCCACTCAGGGCCAGGTCCCCTGTCTTGTACCACTAGGACTATTGCAGTGGTATTATGTGGTGGAGACAAGTGGTGTCACTTCACTCATTGGATGTATCAAAAGGAAATTGTTAAGTAATGGGAATTTTCGTGAAGGGCCTTAGTCCAGCAAATAAACCAGCTTCATCTTAAAAATAAATAGAGTCTAGGAGAAGCAATCTGGGATTTAATGACTGAATCTTTGGATGCTACTCCTGAAGGAAGAAAAGCAACAGTTGTAAAAGACTCTGCATTTCCTTTCCCTACTCATCCAATAGTGAAAATGTGTAGACACAGAACATTCAGAGACATAGCTCTTTGGTCTCACTGCCACCTCCCTAGTCTTGCTCTGCCTGTACCTGCACAATGCCTGGCTTACCAGCTGTTGGTTTTGCTGCTTTGTGTTTGTACATTTCACTTCATCACCTTCCTGAAGAAGTAACTGTTCTGCCCAGCCTCCACGTCCGTTCCTACAACACGTCGTCTCTGCGTATCTGCTCTCATCTGTTACTGTTTAACCTGACGTCCACTCCAGACAATCTCCTTACAGTGCTTCTCCTTACATTAATTCACCTCCCCCACCTGGTACTGCTCTGAATCATACCGTCCTTCTCTGCTTCAAGTCTCACTTCTGCAAATGAATTACATTTTCAAATTTTGTATAAATACTCCTTTTGTATAAATACCTACATGAATATGTCCAATTGCTACTATTTTAAAATCTTGTTACTTTTTAATTATACTCACTTGTGTTTTTATTGTAATTTATAATGCTTATATTTACTATTAATAAATTGTTTTTAATTCAACTACTATTAATGGTTGCCTGCTCTGAGCCAGGAGTTTCTCTGGGAACTGAGGAGAGGATGGCACACAAAGAACACACAGTCCCTGACTTAGGGAGTATGCGCTGTATGTGCGCTTCTTTCCCAGTAGATACTGATCCTCCTGAGATCTCCATCTTGGTATTCCCCAGCCCCTAGCACACTCTTTTGAACAAAGAAGGTGTTTAATGAGTATTTGCTTTTTGAATTTTATCAGTTATGTTCCATCCTTCCGTGGCTTACAGAGTGCTTAGTATAATGCTTGACATTCATAGGTGATCAGGTGAATTTCACTTTTCAATTGATGTCATTGCGTCAAGAGGAAATTAAGATGGATGTTAGGAAGAGTTTCCTTTTCTGACTTTGGAAGTGATGAGTAGCGAGGTCATCTCTGCACGCCATTCTCTCCACCCCTCTTTACATTCGCACATTTTACTTACCAATTTGTTTCCTAGATTTAACTGCCCCTTTCCCTTCAATGATTTCCAAAGTCTCTGAGGGCGTGCTCCTCCGTCATTCTCATTTCTCTTTCCTAACCACAGAGACTGGAGCCCAGCTCATGAGAGGCTTCCAGCTCCCTGATATGCTTGTTGAAGGTCCTTAGGAGTTTTTCTAGTCCATCCAATGGCACTCACTAATTATGCCAAATAATTTCTCATTGTCCCTAATTAAATGTCATACTTGTGCTTACTGATTAATCCTTTTTATATGACTAGTGAACTTTGGATTCTATTTTAAAAGTATTTTTCTCCTTCACCTCACACCTATCAGAGTGGCTATCATCAATTAATCAACAAACAAGTATTGATGAGGATGTGGAGGAAAGGGAACCCTGTGCACTGTTGGTGGGAATGTAGACTGGTGCAGCCACTGTGGAAACCAGTGTGGAGGTAACAGGATGGGGAAACTGCCTTATGATCCAGAGATTCTATTTCTGGGATTGTGTCCAATGAAACCCAAAACACTAATCCAAAAGAATATATGCACCCCTCTGTTCATTGCAGCTCAAGTGCCCATCAGTAGATGACTGGATTAAAAAACTATGGTACATTTACACAATGGAATAGTACTCAGCTATAAAAAAGAAGGGAATCTTACCATTTGTGACAATGTAGATGGACCTGGAGATTATTATGCTAAGTGAAATAAGCCAGTCAGAGAAAGAAAATACCCTGTGGAATGTAATGAACAAAATAGACTGATGAACAAAATAGAAACAGAGGCATGGACACATGGAATGGACTGACAGCTGTCATAGGGGAGGAGTGCTGGGGAGCAGGGTGAAAAGTGAAGGGATTAAGCAAAACAAACACACTCATAAACACAAAAAGTATGGTGATTCCCAGAGGGAAAAGGGGGTGGGGGAGGTTAAGAAGGTAACAAGGGGAAAAATGGTGATGGATGGAGACTTGACTTTGGGTGGTGGACACACAATATAATATACAGATGATGCATCATAGAATTGTACACATGAAACCTATATAATTTTATTAATATCACCCCAATAAATTCAATAAAAAATAAAATTAAAATTTTTTCCTTAAAGATCATAAAGATATTCCTTAGTATTATCTTCTAAGGGCTCTATTGCATTACTTTTTACATAAAGAAATACAATTTTACTGGAATTAATTCTGTGGATGGTATGAGATGGGTGTCAAATTTCATTTACTTTTTTCAATAATGACACCCAATTGATCAGTCAACAGTAATAGACAAGACCATCTTTTCTTGGCTGCTCAATTAGAAACAATACGGTCACAAAGGAGAACTTACTGTATGATTCAATTTATGTAATCGTACTAAGCACGTTTAGAGATAAATACCAGCTTGGGGAGGTACACTGAAAAGCAAGGCAGTGATGTGACGGCTGTGGAAGTCTGGGTAGTGAGCGACCTCAGTGGGGCGAGGGAGGAGTGTGGATGGGAAGGGGCACATTATGGGCTTATGGGTGTTGGCGCAATGTTTCATTTCTTGATCTGGGTGGTGGTTCCATGGATGTTGACATAATAATCAGTTAAGTTGTACATTTATGCTGTGTGTGTTTTCTTTATGTGTACTCTATTTCACTATAAAGCATTATAAATGTAAAATAGTTAATATCTTGTTCAGAGCTTAGTAATTGGGCTTCATTGATCATCACTAAGCGATCAGTATTTTTCAGTGTGCTCAGGATACAGCAGTTAACTGAGAATGCAGTGTGACGCAACCCACTCACTGCAAGGCTATGATGAGAATCAAATGAGATAGACTGTCTGGAAGTACATAATTCAGTGCCTGGCAGAAAGGAAACGGTAACACAACTTGATTCATCCTTCATTTGTCTGTGAAAATCCAGGACAACCAGAACTGGGCTAATAGATCTCATTTGCAGTCTCCATTTGCTCTACGACAGAAATAGCAGCAAGCTACCAGTGTCTACAGTTTTTTGTTTGTGCTTTGTAATCATAGCCAGGAACCTCCCATATAGGTCTCCATCATCCTAAATGCCTGGCTCCTCCCCTCCTCACTCCCTGTTTTGCTTTACTCTGTAAATAGTACCTCCTCACTAACCACGTAACCACCTCTTTATTCATTCCACCAAAGGAAATTTTCAGCCTTTCTAATCAAGTTCTAACTTAGTCATCCTGTCTTTCTTGACTTCTACCCAAGACTTTAAATAAGATACATTGGTCAGAGAAATCTGCTGGAAACAAGTGATGCTGTCTCACTCTTGATTCCCACTGGTTATAGGCAAGAAAAAACCAGTTATCTGAGAATGGATGCTGATTTCCAGTAACTCTCTCTCCTTCTCCCTCTTCCTCTCTTTCCTCCCTTTTTCTCCAAAGAGTTTCACCCAAAAAGGAAGAACCAGACTCCACTGATATGAGGATTGATCCTTTGGTGTTACCCTTCTTCATCAAAACCCAGTTTTTAATGCACATCTGGGAACTCCAAAGATGCGTGGTATTCCTATCATCCTGTAGATCTATTCCTATTGTCATCATACTGACCTCTGTGCCCAGTTCCTCATATCTACCTTTCATGGCTAAAGGTATTCATAGTTAACATTTTTCTCTGCTCCCATTCCCATCTTTCTAAAAGATGTAATTTCTTTACTAATTTTTCAATGCCTTTCCTAGTTCAACTCTGCACATCTACTTATCTCCCAGAATTATTTTAGGAGGAATTTCAGTTCCTGTCAAACAGGACTCCTCTCTACCACCTCCCGATCACCACCCCTCAACACACACATGCTTTTCACAGTTGTTCTGGCTCCCCAGCTAGTCCCTAACCAGCCTGAAACATAACCGTTCCTCTGTTTAACTCTCACTTCCTCTAGAACTTACATTTATACAAATGCTTCCTTTCTGTTGCACATTATAAGTTTGTGCTTGACTTTAACCATTTTGTTTCATTTTGAAAATTAATGTTGCCAATTTGTGTTTTAATTGTTTTTATAGATGCATCTATTATAGATCTTTTCACCTTGTTTTATATTAACTTAAAATGTCTATCTTCACTGTGGGTTTTAGTTTCTTTAAAAATAGGATCTAATTCATATTATATTTTTGTATACTCAGTATTAAGAGAATTCTGTGTGCATAGGAAGCACTCAATATATATTTTGTGAACTGAGCATCCCTAACTAAATTGTATATGTATGTATATGTACATGTGGTAGGTTTTCAGGTAAAATTTACTGAATAGTGAGGAGATAACATCATTGCACAAAAAATATGAGAGATATTAAGATTTTATTCTGACTATGAGGATATTAGATTCATAAATATGTAAAGGACGAACAATCCTTCCCACAAAATTCTCTTCATTAAATTATTGTTTACTGCTGTGTGGCCCCAACAATTCCTCCTTCGTAGAAAGAGTTAACTACTTTCTCCTGGAAAGTGGGAGGATAAACTGACTAATGACAAAGGATTAATATGTTCCAGGATTATGTCCCTGATGGCACCTGATGCTTCTCGTTTTATAACTCAATTAGCATTCACAAACAATTTTTGGGGGATGCTCAGTGTTTGGGTTTTTGGATGCCCTTTCTTTCCCACTCCCCAATATATCCACAAACAGCTTGTCAAAACTGAATTCTGATTATTTCATAGAATTATCTATTTCAGACCCCCTAAAGATTCATCTCTCACTCCTCCCGCATTACCCCACCCCAACTGCTGGAGCCCATCCAGAGAAAACAGGCCAGTGTTAGCCCTGTGCTTATGCAGTCATCTGCTGAAGGACACTTCAGTTGTTTCCACTTCTTGGCTGTTGTGAATAAAGCTGCAATGAACATAGGGGTGCATATATATGTGTGAATAAGTGTTTTCAAAGAGAGGTTGCTGGGCCATACGGTAGTTTGTTGTGGTCCTGTCCAGCAGGACCACGTGTTGTTGTGGAATGTTTGTCCTATATCCCTGGACAAGTGACGAACAAATTCACATGGACTAAAGAAATCCCATAGAGCAAAAAGGGATGTGATGGCTGATCTCTCAGAGAGAAAAAAAAGCCTCCACTCCTGCCTCGACAGGCTTTTATTGATACTCTAGGTACATTACAGCCAGGATAGTTCTCATTAACTATGCACAGGTTCACTTTAGGTGGTTACCATAACAAAAGAAAGAAATATGCCAGTAGCTTCAAAGAGAAAGGTCATCTACAAATGTAAAGGAGAGAAAGCTGGGCTGTTTACATTCGTGCTTGGGAAGTCTAGCACAAGTCACAGTAAACTTCTGCAGTTTCCATCCCAGGTAAGGGAGTTTTTGCAAGAGCAAGTTTCAAAGCGGCCTAGGTACAATGCAGGCCTGATTCCCCATGAGAGACCTATCCACGGATGTCACTTGCACACCACGCGTGTCTGAACTGCGTTCAGAACCAGAGCTGTCACAGGCCACATCACACACGAATAGGTTCCCCATAGTAGTTCTGTTCTGAATATTTTGAGAAAA
>VMDR010028479.1:0-13130 GCA_007922815.1 Macrotus californicus
CCATTGATGCCAATGTAATTTAATAGGGGAAAAAGTCTTTTCAATAAATAGTGCTGCAAAAACTAGATAATGTAAGAAAAACAGTGAATCTTGTTCCCCACCACCTGTCATATACGAAAATTAAAAGCAAAAACTGTAAAACTTCTAGGATAAGATATAGAAGGATAATTAATATCATGACCTGGTGTTAGGCAAGTATTTTTTAGCCACAACACAAAAAACTCTAAATATTAAACTTAAAAGATAATTTTGTCTTGGTTAAATTTTTAAAAGATGTCATGAAGAAAATGAAAAGATAAGACATAGATAGCAGGAAGGTTGTCCCAATACCTGTATGTGACAAAGGGTTTATATCTAGAATACACTAAATACTCTTACAACTAAACAATAGAAAAGGCAAACAACACCTTTAAAAAACAGGCAAATCGACATTTCCTAGGAGAAGATACACAAATGGACAAGTACATGAAAATATGTTCAATATCCTTAGCCATCAGACAGATTAAAATGAGAGGGTGACAAAATTTCACTCCCAACAAAGCGGTTTATAATAGAAAGATGGACAACACTAAATGTTGACAAGGTTGTGGAGCATCTAAATTTTTAGGTGCTGCTGATGGGTGTGAGTATAAACCGGTGTGCTTTAAAAAATCTGGTAGGTCCTTATAAAGTTAATTACATGCATACCATATGACTTAGGATTTCCATTTAATATTATATAAAATATAAATAACAAAATCAATATTATTTCTCTAAAAATTACCACAAAGTTAGTAGCTTAAATCAAAACAATATATTACCTTTCTGGAATTCAGAAGTCCAAAATGGGTCTCACGGGGCGGAAATTCATTTTTGTGCCTTTTCCAGCCTTCAGAGGCCACCCTCACTTTGTGGTACTGCCCTCTTCCAGTTTCAAGGCTAGCAATGGCCAGTGAGGCTCCTCCCTCATCCTGTCTCTCTGCCACTGACTCTCCTGCCTCTTCTTCCACATGTAAGGATCCTTGGGATGACATTGGGCCCACTTAGATATCTAGAACATTCTCCCTGTTTCAAGGTCACTCATTAGCAACACTAATTTCATCTGCTCCCTAATTTCATCTGAATTCCCCTTTGTGATGGAACTAACTTATTCACAGGTTCTGGGGATTAAGATGTGGATGTCTTTGAAAGGCCATTCATTACTCTGCCAACTGCAGATTTTCATCTAAAAGAAATGAAGATACGTTTATGATACACTTGCACAAACTGTTAAAATAGCTTGATTCATCATGGCACATAACTAGAAACAACTCTAATGTTTATTATCAGGGGAATGGGTAAACAAATTACAGTAAGTTATTACAATGGAAAACTGCTCTAAAATTTTAAAAAGGATGATTTAATTGACCAAATCCCTAAAGCATTGCAGTGAGCAAGAGAAGCAAGACATGAAAAAGTAAATGCTATCCATTCCATTTTCATGACAACCAGGACCATCAAAGCCAAATAATGACGGTGGAAATAAGACCACTGGTGTCTTTAAAGGGGCAAGCTTGACTGGGAGAGGGTAGAAGTGAAATTGTTGAATAGGCGACGGAAATTGTTTATATTTTGCTTGGAGTGCTTGCCCAGGGGGATGTGTGTGAGCAGGGGATGTGTGTATGTATGTACATGTGTGTCAGTACTCATAAGATCTGTGCCTTTCACTGTGTGTAAGTTTTACTTGATAATACAAATTAAAAACATACTGGAGTAATAAAGAACAAAAACCTACATTTCTATAATTAAACAAACAAAAAACAAAAAGAAAGAAACAAATAGTAGTGGCCAAGATATCACTGTTGCTTGTCGCTGTGAACGTACAAATCTGATTTTTTAGAAGTACACCCTTCAAGTTCAAATTTAATGTTTACGTAAACGTTTGCAGCAACACATGGATATTCTATCTTCTTCCTTTGCTAGAGATACTTTAAATCTTTTCAAAAAATGTACATCAGATAATTTCTTTCAAGTTTTTTGAGGTATAATTGACAAAGGTGTGATATATTTAAAGTGTACAACGTGGTGATCTGGTGCACACAGACAATGTGAAGGGGTTCTATGAAATTTCCCTGTGGTCCATCATGGGGTTACACTTGTATTTATAAAAGGAAGCCAGGGGCCTTCACGGTCATCCCCTAAATAAATTATGAAGCTTCTACAAAGATGTCTGTGCTGACTAAACCTGATGGCACTTTGCAATTACGGCCATGTGCTTCACGATGACATTTCAGTCAACAACAGACCGCATATAAGATGGTGGTCCTGTAACATTATAATGGAGCTGAAAAACTCCTATTGCCCAGTGACGTCATAGCCATCGGAATGCGGTGCAACGTAGTAGTGTCGAGGGTGACGCTGGTGTGAGCAGACCCACTGCGCTGCCTGTCTTCTAGAAGTATAGCACACACCATTCTGTGCAGTGCATAATTCTTGGTAATAACAACAGACAACTGTTACTGGTTTGTGTATTTGCTATATTATACTTGTACTGTTATATTAGAATATGCTCTTTCTACCTGTAAAAAATGTTTCCTATAAAATAGTATGCGGCAGCCTCATATACCTCATGTTTACTATGTCTCTTGGTTGCATCATTCTCTTTTGTGCTTGATGTGCTCCTGTGTTGTACAAATTTGGTGTAGCCTAAGTGTGCAGTGTTAGCGTACACAGTAGTGCACAGGAATGTCCGAGGTAGGCTTTCACATTTACTAGCCACTCACTCACTGACTCACCCAGAGCAACTTCCAGTCCTGACAGCTCCATTCCTGGTAAGTGCTATGTACAGGTGCATCATTTTTTATCTTTCATATCATATTTTTAAAGTACCTTTTCTACGTTCGGATACACAAACCCACTGTGTTACAACCGACTACAGTATTTACTAGAGTAACCTGCTGAATAGGTAGGTAGCTTGGGAGCAATAGGCTATACCATATATGAGGGGGGACCCAAAAAACCAAATTACCTTTTAGAGGGCAGGCCCCCTGTAGTACAGGCTTCCCCCTCTAGGTGAGTGTTGTGAGAACCCATCTGTATCAGTGTACCAGCTGGTGGTGTTGTGAGAGGCTGCATTCAGCTTCGGGGAATTTGTTTTGAAGACTCTTGCAATGTACTTGCCCTTTTTATGATGGGTGATTTATGAGCACACCTTCCTACATGGCACTGAGTGTTCAGCAGTTTTTGATAAAAAATGGAATGACCCCTCTGCTCCACCCTCCCTACTTGCCCAATCTTGCCCCAACCAACTTTTTTTTTGTTTCCCCTGATGAAAAAAGTCCTCAAAGGGAAATGTTTTGCCAATGTGGAAAAAGTTTAAAAAAAAAGTGACAGAAGCACTAAAAGGCATCAAGATCGATGCATTCAAAAACTGTTCTGAGCAGTGGAAAAAAGTCTCGATTAGGTGTATTGCATCAAATGGAGAGTACTTTGAAGTGACTGAAATTTAAACATGTAAGAATAAGTAGGTTTTTATAAATAAATTCTGATTTTGGGGGTCCCCCCTCACAGCCTGGGTGCATACTAGGCTCTACCATGTAGATTGGAGTAAGCACACTGTATGATGTTCGCACAGTGATGAAATTGCCCAGCATGCTTTTCTCACAGTGTGTCCCTGTCATTAAAGAATATGTGACTGTACAGTCCCAGTGAGTTAGAGCACTTACTGATTCTCTTGCGGTGGATCTCTCCCCCTGGGATTTAGGCTTGGGCCTCTGGGGCTAGGATAGAAGATAATCTGAATGACAGATACAGTGTTATGCTTAGAATCACACCTCTTGGCCTCCAGAGCTTTGACCTTAGGATAAATGAGCCTGTCTGGGCGCTAGCCCTACTCTTTTGATTCTTTTAGCCCTGAAGTCTCCTCCACAGTTTGCGTGTATAGACTCTCAGATGACCCAGCCCCCAGTCTCTGAATACACCATTTGTTACTGTGAATGTTGGAATCTAAGGCAGATGCAGTTTAACTTGCCAAAGTGGCACCACTGCTGCACATAAAAGATCAAAGAAAGGATGCTGGGGCATCAGGAAAGCCAACTATAATAAGATGGATTGTTTGGTAGAGTGTCTCCTGTAAAGCAGATAATTAATAAACATATATGGTTATTTCTGTGTACCATGGGAATGAAGCTTGGTACTAGTTCTCTCTCTAAGTACACTTTTTTGGCCAAGGTGCTGATACAAAGATGACAGAAGTGATCTAGGAATGGGGCATTCCAGGGATAACCTGCCTTCGCTGGTTTACTGAGGAGTCCGTGATGCTGAGGTGCTGGTTAGTCAGCATTGAAGCCCCCAAAGTAGAATCATGAAAGAAATGGATGGTTTGGGTGAAGTGAGAAATGTTAAGAAATAAAATGTTCACAAAATCCAAGAACAAGTACCATGCACGTGGTAGAATGAATCATAACAGGTAAAAATGATCTGAAAGGTCTCAGGGGTACATCACTGGATGGGCTGCTGATGCAGAGTCAAAACTGAGCATTGTCACGTTGCCAAGCGGACATACGGAGGAAGTTGCCATATTGGAGAAGCAACATAAGCAATATTAAAATATTTGAGAATTAGATTAGAGATCGGATGAGGATGAAAAACTACAGTTACATTGGCTGCTAGCAAGGTACTGACGTGGGTGTTGATAATCACCATCATTTGCTGCATCTTAGAAAGGCCAGTTGAAATGTTAGCAAAGAGGGATGATTTATAGGTATTTTCATTCCAGGGCATTTACTTTACCTCTCTACTAATCTCAGATACAGTCATTCTTCAAAACTTAGTTCAAGTTGCTTCTCTACGATTAGTTTTCTGTGGCTAGGACTCCAGCTGTTTGTTTAGTTTGTTCTTTTATTCACTCATAGATTTACTCTCTTTTTGTGTGCAAATCGTGTGGCAGGCTGTGATATCTAAACTCTCCTCCTAGAATACTAGAAGACACACCTCTGAGGCCGACCTAGGTTCCTGGAGGCCTGTGCATTGTGGACAGGGACAGGACTGACCTATGAATGCAGAGCATGGAAATGAGAAATCATTATGGAGTAAAAGGAGAGTATTACACCATGCACACAGATATGCAAAACACCAGTGGGAAAATCCAGGTGTAACATTATCAGGCTACTGCAGAAAGGTTCAGAAAATGAGTAGGAGTCAAAACTAGAAGAGAATCAATGCACATTTACCTACAGATTATATAAGCCTATTATTTTTTGACTCATAAACCTTTCTGTGGTTATATATACTGTTATGAACCCCCTTAAACATTTTTGGAGTGATTTCATTAATTTCGTACAGTGCCATCTAGCAGGATTCCCATGGAGAAAGGACTAGGATACCACCCTTGTGTGGACTACTAAATGGAGACAAGCTGGTTAATGGCTACAGATAAAACACTACTGACCATACCCTCAAGGCATGTAAGAGACAATTCCCTTTTTTGTTCCATTGTTTGACAAGTTCACTACTTCACGTGAAAAAGGGAAGAGGCTCTGAGGAGTAGGGTGGGAAGGAAGACAGATAAAGAGATACAAAGGCAGAGACAGAAGGGGGCTTTATGGGAGAGGGAGGGGAAGCATAGGGGGGCAGAGAAGAGAGGGAGCCTGGAGAATGAGGCCTGGCCCTAGCTTTGACTTGTAAATGGTTCGGGCACTGTGGCCAAGTGGTGGTATAGGGTGTGAGGGAGGGCATTAGCTCTCCATTCAGAGGTTCCATCAGCTGTTTCCCCTTTCCTCCTATTCTCTGTTTTCAGAAAAATGACTTTCTAATCTTAAAAAAAAATGCTATATAGTGGCAGCTTTAAAACAAGATCTGCAGACCCTAGGTTCAAGCAGATGGCACCTTAAAACCTTCCTAAATAATTTCTGTTTCTACTCAAGGATGTAGAGAACTGGAATGAGCATCTTTCCCACTCTCGTAATAAAAAATAAAATGAAATGAAAACTTGAATAAACTGAAAATGTATGACTTTAAAAAAAAAATCCATTGGAGAGAGGGCACAGGGCAGTCAACCGGCCCAAGTCCAGGAAGGCACAGGCACCTTAGGGAGTGCTGAGATGTGAACTTACCTGGAGCAGATGCATCAGTAAGAAGAGTTCAGTCAGATCACAACTTGGTGAAGGGGAAGTGTGGGCTGGCAGGAGAATGTGAAGCCTTTGGGAACCACAGAAATTGAGGTTTCCTCAGCACCCTCTTAGACCCTCTTACTCCTTGAAAGTCATGATGCTTTCCTGGAAGAAAAAAAAAAAAAAGGAAAGAGCCCTAAGAATGCCTTTGTTGTGGTAGAGACCAGGGGAGGGGAACAGCTGCTTTATGTGGGAGGGGCACAAAACACCCCCAGATCATTTTTCTTATTTTCCCTCTGAGCAAAAGCCCTAATTTGTAGAATGATGGTTAACAAAAATCCCCACCCTTGGTACCCAGGTGAAAACTTGACTCTGGGGGAGGCAACAGGGAGAAAAAAAATCTCTACCCACTGGGGAGGGGAATACATGGTGGGCCCAGGACCAAGTGGCAGGACTGGGGAGAACTGAGTGCCACTCCCTTTGGACCCAGAGACCAGTGGCTGCTTAGCATGAGGATTAACCAGAACAACAGAGAATACTCCCCATGCCTTCCTCTTCATGCCAAGGCTCTCCCTCCATGACAAGCCCTTGGGCTTCCAGTGACAGGTAAGGGCTAAATACTGCCCAGAGGCCTGCAAGAAATCCCCTCTGAGGAAGTGTTCAAAGAGAAGACCTAAAGGGTGAAGCAGATACGGCTCCCTCAACCAGCTTCTCGGCCCCCATAGGATCACTACAGGAGTTTGATGCCTGTGGTGCTTCCAGGGAAACCATCACAATAACAGACCTGCGAGCCAGACCTACTCCTAAATATAATGCCTCCAATTCCCGCACTAGAGTCCCGGCAGAAAGGTGTCCTTATTTCTATGCTTATAAACTATTTACCCCAGGCCCCAGTGTCTACATAAGATGTCTGGCTTTCAACAAAATATGATAGAAAAGATAAACAGAAAACCAGTAAAGATATGGAGGATCTGAAGAACATTATCTAATAATTAGACCTTCACATTTATAGAACACTCCACTGAACAGCAGTAGAATAAATTTTCTTCACTAGGGCATTTGGAGCATTCATCAAGATAGACTGTATTCTGGGCCATAAAACAAACTTCAACAAATTTAAAATAATAGAAAATTTCAAAGCATAATTTTGGATAATAACAATTAAACCAAAAATATAAATAATAAAAAAAATCTGAAAAATTCCTAAATGTTTGGAAAGCACCATGCTTTTAATGCCCCATAGGTCAATGAGGAAGTCTCAATGGAAATTTTTAAATATTTGAACTGACGAAAATAAAAATACCACATTTCTTATCTGAAGGATGAAATTGAAGCAGCACATAGAGGGAAGTGGATAGCATTAAATTCTCCCCCCCACCCCAAGCTTTACTGAGGTGTAATTGACATACATCGTATAAGTTTATCATGTACAACATGATGATTTGATATATGCATATATTGTGAAATGCCACAGTAAATGATGAGAGTGGGTAACTTGTCTTGTTTCTGATCTTAGAGGAGAGGATTTCAACCTCTTACCTTTGAGCATGACGTTGGCTGTGGGCTTCTCGTGTACAGCCTTCGTTGGGTTGTGGTGTGTTCCTTCTGTACCCAATTTGTTGAGAGTTTCTAACACAAAAGGATATTGAATTTTGTCAAGCTTTTTTTCTACATCTAGTGAGATCATCATGTGATTTTTATTTTTTATTCTATTAATGTGGTGTATCACATTTATTGATTTGCAAAAGTTAAACCATCCTTGCATTCCGGGAATGAACGCCACTTGATCGTGGTGTACGATCCTTTTAGTGAGCTGTTGAATTTGGTTTGCTAGTATTTTGTTAAGAATTTTTGCATGTATATTAAACAGGGATATTGACCTGTAGCTTTCTTTTCTTGTAGTGTCCTTACCTGGTTTTGGTGTGAGGATAATGCTGGCCTTGTAAAATGAGTTTGGGAGTGTTCCTTCCTCTTTAATGTTTTGGAAGAATTGATGTTCATTCTCTTCTCAATGTTCAGTAGAATTCACCAGTGAAACCATATTATTCTCAGCTTTTCCATGTTGAGTGGTTTTTGATTAGTAATTCAATCTCCTTAACTTGTTATCAGTCTGTTCAAATTTTTATGTTTTCATGATTTCGTTTTTGTAGGTTTTATGTTTCTAGGAATTTATTAATTTCTTCTAGATTGTTGTCCAATTTGTTCACATATAATTGATCTAGTTATCTCTTATGATTTTTAGTATTTCTCTGATGTCAGTGATAATGTCTCTTCTTTCAGTTAGAATTTTATTTGAATTCTCTCTTTTTCTGATTACTCTAGTTAAAGGTTTGTCAATTTTGTTTATCTTTTCACAGAAACAACTCTTAGTTTTAATTTTTCATTGTTTTTCTATTTTCTATTTCATTTATTTGTGTTCTAATCTTTGTTTTTGCCTGGCTTTTGCTAACTTTAGGCTTAATTTGTGCCTCTTTTTACTAATTCATTGAGGTATGGTTAGGTTTTTATTTAAGATTTTTTAAATTTCTTAGTACATGTATTTATTATTTATTTACTGGTATGGTCAGCTGGCAGAATCTACAGGCAAATCAGGCTTGTAATTGGAGTCTCCAGTTGGGCAATGCTCTGAAGGGGGTGGAAGGGGATAGAGGGTATTGGCCACTGGCTGGGCTCTGCAGGTCAATAAGCCTGGAGGCTGGGCTCTGCATTCAAGTGGGGCTGCTGGCTGTGTTCTGTGGTCATGTGGGTTCATTAGGGGGGCTCTGCAATCACCTTTGGTCAGGTAGGGTTGCAGACTGTGTTCTCTGATAAGGTGGTGCCACTGGTTTCATTCTGTGATTGGGCAGGGCTCCAGGCCATGCTCCACAATTGCTCCTGGTTGGGTGGGCCTCAGGCTGTGCTTCCTGGTGGGATGGTGCTACTGGCTGGACTCTGTGTTGAAACATGGCTATAGGCCAGGCTTTGTGGTCAGACCAGACTTCACACTATGCTCTGTGATCAACTAAGGTTGTAGGCTGTGCCCCAACATTGGGTGGAACCATTGGCTAGGCTTTGTGATCAGGTAGGCTGTTGGCTATGTTCCCCTGCTGGGCGAGGTCACTGGGAAGGCTCTCTGATTATGCAGGGCCTCTAGTTGTACCCCATAGTTGAGTGGGGCTACAGACTGTTTCACAGTCAGGCCAGGTTGCTTTCCAGGCTCCTTGGTCAGGCGGGGCTACAAGCTATGCTGTGCAATTGGGTGGGGTCACTGGTTGGGCTACCTGCCTGGGTGAGGTCCAAGCTGTGTTCAGCAATCAGACAGGGCCCTATGCTGGACTCTGCTGCAGGGTGAGGCTATAAGCTTGGCTCCACAGCTGGGTGGTACTGGAAGCTGGGTTTTAAGGCTGCTCAGGGTCTGTTCAGACTGCCTGGTTATGTTGGGCCAAGGCTATGTTCAACCATTGCCAGAGCTGCTGGCTTTGCTCCCTGCCCAGGCAGGCTGTCTGATGTGCTTCACACTGCCAGGCATCTATGGCTATACTTCTTGGTGGAGCAGGACTGGAGGCTATGCTGAACATTGAAAGGGACTATGAATTTGTTTCCCCGACCAGGTGGTGCCCTACACTGGGCTCCATTGCCCATATGGCCCATTGGTTGGGGATCTAAAGCAGGCAGAACTGACAACCAAACTCACTGGCCAGATGGGACCACTGGCTGAGACTGTGGATGAGTACAACTGCTGCCTGGGATCTCTGTCTGGCACCGCTATGAGTGGGAAAGTGGTCAGCCAAGGTCTGAGCACTGGTTGCTATAAGCTCCCCTTTCTTCTCTGTCCCTGTCTGATCCCCAGTGGTCAAGATTTGCAGATCCCCTCAGTAATCCCTGTGAGGTGAGAGCCATGTGAGCCTCTGGTAAGCATCCTGCAACACTGTGGAAGCTGGATATCTGCCTTAAGCTCTCTTTTTCTGCTGGAGAAACCATAGGCCTAGGGGGTCTCTTGGTGCAGTGCTAGGCCAGCCTGGAGGAGGGCCAGTGTGGTAAGGATACAGCTGCTTCTCTAGTCCTTCTAATGTGGCTCTTCTCTGTCTCTGTGGTCCAGGGGTCTGCTTTAGCCTCATCTACAAGTTCTCTGACATTCACTGACATTGCTGTCTTGTCCAATGTGGAAAAAAATAGATAAAAAAATACTTAAAAATCTGTCTTTATTCATAGATACCATTAATATATAGAAAATCCAAAAGAATTTATAAAATTGTCCTCAAATAAAGTGAGTTAACAAGACTGTAAGATATAAGGCTAACATACAAATATCAGTTTTATTTCTATATGCTAGCATAAATGATTAGAATTCATGATTTTTAAAAATTATATAAATTGTATGCCCAAATATTATCTATGAATCTAAATGTGCATGATTTCTGTATTATAAATAAAATACATTGATAATAGAAAAATAATTTTAAAAGACCCATAGATCAATAAAATAGAAATAGATGTATACAAATGTAGTCAACAAATTTTTGTCAAAAGTGCAAGTGCAATTAAGTGGAGAAAGGATAGGCTCTTCCAAAAATTATGGTGGGAAAATTGAACATCCATATGCAAAAATATGAACTTCAACTATATAAAAATTAACTTAAAATTTACATGGTACATTTAACATGTAAAATCATCAACTCCAAGAAGAAAATATAGAAAGAAATCTTGGGTTAGAGAGACTTTTAGATGTCACACTAAAGGAATGGCCCTCCACAGAAAAAGATGACAAATTCCACTTTATCAAAATGGAAAGCTGTTGCTGTATGAAAAGACACAGTTAAGAGGATGAAAGCAAAAAGCACAACTGGGAAAAATATCAGCAAATTACGTATCTGACAGTCCTTATTTCCAGAACACATGAGGAATCTCAAAATTCAAAAATAAGAACACATCCTGGCCAGTGTGGCTCAGTTGGTCGGAGTGTCTTCCCATAAACTGAAATGTCGTGGGTTCAGTCCCTTGTCAAGGCATCTTTTCATATGTCCATTGGCCATCTGTGTGTCCTCTTCGGAGAAATGTATATTTAGGTAACATGGACTAATTTTACATTCACTTTATTAAGTAAAAAAAAAAAAAAACAGGCTTCAAAGGTTACATATCACATGAATCCATTCATGTGGTACTTTGGAAAAGACAGATCTATGGGAGACAAAGACAGAATAATGGATGCCAGGAATTGGAAGCGGGAAGAAGCAGTTGACAGAAGGTAACACATAGGGATTTTTAAGGGGATGGAAACATCATTTATGAAACTGTGGCATCCATGACTCTACGCGTTGTTCAAAACCCATAGAACTGTATTCCACAAGAGTATATTTTATTATATATAAATTTTCAAAATCATCCGGAATGAGAGAAGAAGGACAAAATGCAGGTAGTAACAAATGAAACTAACTACATTACAAATAAATAGAGTTCAATTAAGTTTAGTAAAAAGTGATTTCACTAGATTCTATAAGGTTAAAGACAGACATAATTTTTACTCCCATTCTATTATAGTTGGTAAATGTGTTTCTCACAGAATTGTGGTTTATCCATCCTGTAACTACACATATACTAGACTTGAACAAACCGATAAATATCCTGTGATAATGAGAGCCAAGTTTCTCACTCCAGGAGAAAGAAGTTTCAGGTAAGCAAGCGGGGAAGGTCGGAACGAGCAGTGCTAGACTGGAGTTGGCGGTCTCGGCACAAACACATGGTGGCCTGAACTGGCACACCTTGAACAACCAGATAAATAATAATGGTATTGGATTATAAGCCAAAGAATAAAATAAGTGCCCGTGAGTCTACACTGACATAAATAGAGAACTTACAATAAATAAACAATGGGGACAAGGGACATTACAGTAATTATTGCTGTGAACAAGTCCCACCAACTGGCTGCCAAAATTAGTGAGTAAAAATTTATACAGAAATGGAGTAATGCTATTTCTTCCTGATATTTCTTAATTATAAAGCATATTTCCCAAATATTTGTTAACTGCAAATTAAAAAATAGTCATTTTACAGTAAAGAAACCTGACAGACACCACCTTATCTAAGTGTTCCAAGTTCTTATTACCAAGTACACATATTGATATCATCTATTCTCTGGCAGGTGGACAGCACCTCCATGTTCCCTTTCCCAATACTGTGTAACTTCAACCTAATAATGAGAAAACATTAGATAAACCCAAATTAAAGGTCATGAAAGACAAGTGAATTGTCACTGATTAGAGGAGATCAAGTAAACTTGACAACTAAATTCAATGTGAGATCCTGGATTGAATCCTGGAACAGAAAAGGAGCTTTTATGGAAAATTGATGACTCTGACTAAAATCTCTAGTTTAATTTATAGTATTGTGTCAATGTTAATCTTTTATCTTTGATAATTGTTCTATGATTAGATAAAAGTAAAATGGGTGAAGGGCATACTGGGTACTCCCTGTGCTACTTTGTAAATTTTCTGTAAGTCAAAAATTATATGCAAATAATTTTTTAATGACAAAAAATTCTCTATACTTCAGTTCTAAGTGTGCCATTAAAATATACAATGACGAAAGTGTCCAAAACATTTCATGACCTTGTTTAGCATTCTTTGTTTTACACTTCAAAAATCAATGAGCTTATTTCTATAATTCCTGCTTTTTTTAAATGGTGAGATAAAAGGGAAGATTTTAAATTGCAATTTATAAGCTCTTCTCTTCAAGGAACAGATTGTGGGTGTGGAAAGTTTTTATTCCCCATAAATGAAAAGGCAAATTAGATATAATTATCAGTAGATTTTATCTATTTAACTTTCATTTTCAAAGTACTAAAGGCAGCCTTTGATGCTGAGCAGGATTTTAAACAGATAAATGTAACTTATGGAACTGGATCTCATGTGGATCACATTGAGGCAAATTTGCAGTTATTATTACTTCTATACTTCTCATTAATTTAGTACTTCAGCATGGGCTTTCTTTATTTCTATTTGATCTCCAGTTCATCATGGGTATAAATTAGGCACTATATTATTGTTAAAAACAAAACCAACTTATAACTAAAAATAATCATGATGT
>VMDR010028480.1:0-13133 GCA_007922815.1 Macrotus californicus
GCGCATCACTGGACCGGTGGCCAGAGGATTCAGGGGAGGAGGCAGCTGTAGCCATGACAACCCATCATTTCAAGTAGCACTGCCTGGCTAGACTCCATGCTGTCTCCCCGTTCAAATCTCAGCTTTCCTCTGGAATTCTTAGGATTGGTTCTTTTAGAAAAGAAGTGCGTCCGCTCTCTACATAGCCTATTTAGTGGTGCCCATTTCTTTCTGTCTCTCTCCCAGCTCTGTCTCTTGTGTGATTTTGGAGCTCTCACCTGTTTCCTCACTTCTTGTAAGAGGAGAGGTTAGAGAATTTCATCTCTAAGGTCCCTTCAAATCCTAACAGCGATTTCCTGAGTACAAGTAGGATATTATCACAAACCTTTGGGGGGCAGGGAGGAGATTTTACCCATCCTCTGCAGAACATAAGGTTTGTCAGAAGCTCAGAGGGCTGTTGTACCGTATTCTCTGCAGAAACTGTTAGTTCAAGCTCTTGGTCTATCCCGCTAAGCTTGGGCATGATCTGGGGTCAGTTATTAGAAAAGGCAGGGTCCCCTGTGGTCCTGTCTGGACCCCATTGGTCTTTTGGATGGCCGTCTCTCATTAGATGACATTAACTACCGTCTTTACTACTTGTTAAGTCCAAGCTTGATAGAGGGGGGACCATGACTAATAGGAAATTGTGTCCCCTCTCATTTTCCTCTCAGAACATCTCCCTCTGTAAAACAGGATTCTCGGGGTTACTAACATCTGCCCCATCTGCAGCATTCTCTGACTCATTCTCCCCACTATTTTGTGAGAATAGGCTCAGCGTCTCCTGACAAGTTCATGAGGTCCAGCCCAGTCACAGACCTTCTGGGACAGTCTCTGTAGAGTGCCCCCACCCCTGTGCCCAGCACCAGGTCTGCCCCTACAGGGGTACCAGAGAGATAGATAATCT
Organism: Macrotus californicus; assembly: GCA_007922815.1. Classification (NCBI taxonomy): domain Eukaryota; kingdom Metazoa; phylum Chordata; class Mammalia; order Chiroptera; family Phyllostomidae; genus Macrotus; species Macrotus californicus. The sequence goes on from VMDR010028480.1 coordinate 923, forward strand.
TGCTTTGTGACGGTTACATTCTGACCAGAAGACCAAACACCATCTGTACAACAGCTCAGTCCCACTTTTTGTTCCTGCCAGAATCCCCTCTAAACATGAACGCAGTTGGGAAGACAGAGGCCCAGTTGCTCACAAATCAGAGAGATACCTTGCCTTACTGTCCCCTGCTCCACCTAGCCTATGCAGGCCTGGGCCAGATCAGCTGAAAAGACCAGGGTCAGGAGAACCCACACTTACCTGAAGGAAGGGTGAGTGAGGAGAGGGAGATGCTGGCTGTGTGAAGAGCACTGGAGCTTCTGAGGTTTTATATCTTAGCTGTGACTCATCTATTGATCCAACCCAGCCTCTTGTTACATGACCCATGTTGTCACCCCACCTCCCTGCGATTGCAAGCATTCATGAAGATTTTGGCATTCTTGAGATGGGCAGCCTAGTGTGTGACTTGCCCATTCTCTGATGCAACTGTGTGGCAGGCTGGGCAGGGGGATGGCCAGCCAGAGTAGATGGCTGACATTGTTTTCAAAACCTCTAGCATGGGGTACATGCCATAACTGGAGGGCCATGCTTGAGGAATATGTCCCTGACTCTTGAGGTGGCTTAAGAGACTCACAGTGAAGATTTTAGTTCTTGGTCTAAGGAGTGGAACCTTTCAAATCCTACAGTTCGGATTCTGATCCCATTGCTAGGAAAGCCTTGTAACTTTAAAGAGAACTTGCCCCTGTTTTGACAAAGTTTGTCCTCCAGGGTCCTATGTGTTTTGCTGGAATGTTTCTGTCTTGTCCACTAGCTTGCCCCTAGCACCCGGTTCTGGGCTGTACACCATGGATACTGCTGTAACTAATAGGACACAGGAGAGTACTTTGATTTGTTCCTGGAGATAGCAGGGGTCTGTGAAAAGTGGTCATCAATACTGAGTTTTCTTGTAGAGGAGCAAGCTAGAAATCAACCATGTGGTCCTTGCTACCCACAGCCCTTTGACTTTGGTGTCATTTGGTCTTGTATGGCAACAGTGACCTCAGCTTAGTAGGCAGCCATGGAATGGAATGGACTTGAGGTTAGGTGTCTGAGTTTGGGTGCTCCCTTTGTTATTTGCTACCTGTGTCACTTTGGGCAAAGTCACAGCACCATAATAGTACCTGCACATGGGAGACTCTCAGTAAGTATTTTCTGACTTAAATGAGCAAGCTCAGTTACCTTATCTATCAAATAGGAATAGGCTGGTTTATGGGCCTGTCAAGATGGAATAGTTTTATGTAAAGTGCAGAAAGTGAAGCTTTTCTTTTCATTGTTTTCTCATATAATAGTACATTCTTGTTTCTAACTTGGACTACCCTTGGACACCATCGTCAGGAGGGAGTCCATGGATGACTTGAAGCAAGCTCTTCTTTAGAAAAACAACTCAAAACTTTCCTGTTGACCTTGGGCCAGTAGCATCACCTCTGTGTTTGAAGAACAGCATGCCCCCCCTTCTTTCATCATTTGGACTCAATTGCTATTGTTTAAGATACCACATTTGAACTTTGTTCCACCCAGCTATGTGTTGTAATGATAGCTTCAATGATAAATTGATGGTTAATTATGATGGAGTTTTAATGATCCAAAAGATCCTGATTAGGCTGTGACCTTTGGAAACTTGTGGCACTAGTTTTAGTTTGGACAGCATGAACCCAGGTGAACACAGATACTCCCTCCTTGGAGAATAGCCAGGAGGGAGATGGCATCTGTTGGGGAAGGCAGGTTTTTCAGTTTGAAGCTGAAGCACATGGAGATTTTGGAGGGAAACAGCTGCGAACTAGATGATTGCCATGGGTACAAAAAAAGAACAGTTTTTTTAGTCGAGTTGTACTGGAGAAAGGGAGCTCATGTGGACAATGTTTCAACACTGATCTGTGGGCCCATGTTAGTCCCATCTGTGTGTTCTTTAGTTCTTAGGAAAATGTAAGTAAAAGTATATCAGCGGTATGTTCTTGAGAAGGAAAATCTTTCATTCTGAAATCATGGACTTTCTACTTTTTTCTTGGTGTTAAAATATCATTTCTTTTAAAAGTGATGGTGACAGGAATTTTGTTACTTTCATGTCCTTATCAAAATGAAAATTTGGCTATTATATATTGGTAACTATATATACATATATATATATATTGAGGGCAATGTTACTCTTCTATGACATTGCAAAGTTTGGGCACCTCAAGTGTGAGTGCCCACAAAGAGGTAATAGTTTTCAAATTGCCAATACTAATTTGGAGGGTGTATGCCTTAAGAAAGATAAGATGTTTTCTTTCTTCAGACTGAAGAGCCTAATGTTTTCTTTTCTCTCTCATTAATCTAACCAACACAAGTGTACTGGACACTGTGCTAAGCATTAAAGAAGAGGCCAAAGCCTTTCAAAGCTGTGCATGAATCTTCTTGGTAGATTTAGGAAAGGAAGTAACTCCTTGTCTGTCTTTGCCACCCTATGTAGTGTTTCATTTGGAAAACCTTCTAACTAGTATGTCTACTTCGCTAATACGTAGAAGAGGCTGATGCAATATAAGGCTGAGAGCAGTGCCAGATCCTTGGGTTCTCAGCCTGAGTTAACCTTTCCTGAGGTGTGATTGTATGAACCTAGTTTCCCAATTTATTCCTCTAGACCAGCAGTAGTCCCAAAGGGATATCTGTATGGACAGCCATTGATGATCTCAATTTAGCATATCAGTGAGGAAATGATGGAAGTTTGTAGAATTAGGACACTTAGGTATTTGGAGTTTTGTAAAACTTGGCATGTCAGACTTTTAAGATTTATAGCCTTTAGACATTTAACCCTGACTCTATGCTTGCTGGCAGGTCTCAGATCTGCAGTCTGACAGATTAGGACATGGTTCCTGCCTGGACATATATCCTTAGAGGGTACAGACTGTAAAGCAAATGTTTCACAATGCCCAGGGTGGTGTGAAGCATTAATAGGTGTTCTGTAAATCCTAGTGGAATTGGAAGGGATTCTTGAGACTATTGACTAACAACTGCCATGTTGTGAGGGAGACATAGTCCCTGTGTCCAGGCAATCCCCAGTCTGAGGGGAGATTATAGCTCTTGAGTTTGGGGAACCCTCAATGTGATAGAAGCCTGCTCATCACAGTCTTTGAGTACCTAAAGCTATAAATGAATTCTCACGACTGAGTGCTGACAACATTCCTGACTGAGGGAAAAAGGGCAACAGGTGACTTGTAAAGAATAAAGTGGACACAGGGTAGGGGATTGGGAATGCTTGCAGGGCAGGTGTAGAGCTTGGAAGCCCTTAGCATGGTTTATTTGAAGGGTAACAGTTTTCTCTAACAGTCTGGGCCCAGAAGGTGTCTCAGAGTCTCTGCACCCTGTTGGCTGTAATTTTCTCTCTCCAGCCTCCTGGGTAAGCAGTTTGAAAGGATGGTTGACTGTGGTTGCTAAGTGGGGAAAACAGCTTAGAGGTCTGGGAGAAGTCCAGCTCTGTAGTGGCTCACAACTCTTTCGTTTTCCAGGAAGCTTCCTGAGGTTCATTCTACCCATGGTTCCATCTCTCTGGCCACTTTCTCTCTCCAAGGCTTTAAAGAACACTTGCACTAGCCTGGTAATGACACATCCATTAGCCTTGTTTCCTTCAAGTTATTCATTTTTTTTTATGGCAGTTACATGTATATTTATTTACTTTCTCATTTTTTAATTGTGATTCTATGACAGTTGTCCCAATTTTTCTCCCTTTGCTATCCTCTCCCCAGCCCACCCCCTGCTCCCAGTCAATCCCTACCAATGTTGTCCATGTCCATGGGTCATTCATACATGTTCTTTGACTAGTTCCTTCCCCTTCTTTCCACTATTACCCCTCTCCCCCATCCCCTCTGGCCACTGTCAGTCTGTTCCATGTTTCCATGTCTCTGGTTCTATTTTGCTCATTAGTTAATTTTGTTCATTAGATTGCCCTTATAAGTGAGATCATGTGGTATTTGTCTTTTACCAACTGGCTTATTTCACTTAGCATAATATTCTCTAGTTCCACCCATGCTGTTGCAAAAGATAAGAGTTCATTCTTTATGCTGCATAATACTCCATTGTGTAAATGTACCAAAGTTTTTTGATCCACTCATCTACTGATGGGTACTTAGGTTGTTTCCAGCACTTGACTATTGTAAATAGCACTGCTATGAACATGGGGGTTCATAAGTTCTTTTGAATTGGTGTTTCAGGATTCTTAGGGTATATTCCCAGCAGTGGAATCATTGGGTCAAAATGCAGTTCCATTTTTAATTTTTTGAGGGAATTCAATACTATTTTTCACAACCAACAATGCACTAGGGTCCCTTTTCTCCACATCCTCACCAGCATTTGTTGTTTATTGATTTATTAGTGACAGCCATTCTGACAGGTATGAGGTGATAACTCATTGTGGTTTTAATTTGCATCTCTCTAATGGCTAGTGATGTTGAGCATCTTTTCATATGTCTGTGGGCCATCTTTATGTCTTTCTTGGAGAAGTATCTATTCAGGTCCTTTGTCCATTTTTTTAATTGGATTATTTGTCTTCCTGGTGTTGAGTTGTATGAGTTCTTTACGTATTTTGGAGATTAAACCCTTGTCCAATGTATCATTGGCAAATATGTTCTCCCATACAGTCAGTTCCCTCTTCGTTTTGATGATAGTTTCTTTAGCCATGCAGAAGCTTCTTAATTTGATGTAGTCCCTTTTGTTTATTTTTTCAAGTTATAACTGTCCTTGAGAGGATGGTTCTTATTAGTTCTTTACCATGCATCCTAAGATTTATAGAGTTTATAGCCTCCTTGGGCTTTATCAGAACACATTGACTCTTGAGATCCTTGCAGGTTCTATCACTCTTCTTTGCATGGAGGAGGAGCACAGCTGAGTGGTACAAAGGTTCCCGCATAGCTTGTGGAATAGCATGCAGGGTGAGTAGTCCACTCATGACGTGCTTGCCTGGCTCAGACACTTCCCATGTAGATGGTCCCTTGGTTTATGGGCCACTGTCACATGTATGTCTTGTTCTTCCCCACAATAGTCCTGTGTGCTCAGTGATTTGTTATCCTCATTTCCCAAATGAGAAGTGGCTTGTAGAGGTTAATGGGATTGCTCAAATTCCCACAGCTGTTAAGCGGCAAAGCCTGGATTCAGACTCGGATCTTTTGATGCTAAACCTTGTGTTCTTTCTAAGCACTATGTAGTACTTCTTTTTGGGTCAATATAAGCAGAAGGAAGGGATGACGCCCCATTCAGGCTCAGGTTCACGCCCTCTAGGAGACAGGGAACAGAAGTTTCTCTTATGGATGCTCCCAGATCCTCAGGGACAATTCTGTGCATTGGTAGACTGCAGGAGCTGGAAGGACATGTAGAGATCATCCAATTAAGCTCAACATTTGCAAAGATAGATGAACTCAAGGCCCAGAAAAGCTAAACCTTTTCCTAAGGCCAAGATGAACCCTGGATCTTTGGCCCCATAGTTCAGTACTCTTTCCACTGTAGATTCAGGGTGTGACTTCTGCTTTCTCCTGACAAGAGTTCCTCCAGTGTTGGCAATGAGATCAAGGAGTAGTTAAAAGTGACAGTAAAAGTGTTTATTGCTGAACAGATATGATGCTTAAGGAATCTGCTGGGCCTGGAAGTAAATTGCTAATTTCACAAGGCCCTTTCGCAAGTGGGCAGGTGCTGTGACCCTGAGGGCTCAGGGCCCACCTCCTGAGCTCATATACAAACTTCATGAGCATGGAGGAGTAGTGAGCAGCACTTGTGGGTCCCAGTCCTACCCCTAGTCAGAGGTCTCATAAGGCCTCTCAGGACTTGTGTGCAGGGTGTTGGTTGGTGGCCCAAGAATCTTGGCTCTTTGACCAGCCTGTCCACTGAAATCCATGTTTTAATTGGATCCCAAGGCAAACATCATCTTGAAATCAATGTGACAGAAGAAAAAGCACAAGCATTTCAAATCCATAGCCCTTTAGGCTCTTTGGCTTAAAAGCTTTAACTGAGATAACTGGTGCCAATGCACTTCTCATTTGCTGTGGTCATTGAAAAGCAAGATAGTGCTGTTTCCATTTTGGTTTCAAACCCGTTTTTTTCAAAAATATAAATGCTTTTAATGATGGAGATAATTATAACTGATTGAAGCCTGGAATTTCTTAATATGTAAAATAGGTTACACAAAAGAAGTAAAACACCACTGAATTGCCTTACCAGTTCATTACCATGTATCTCTAAAGTTCCCCCAAAATTTCACCTTTTTCCCCCTTTTCTCACATTTTCATCCTCTACCCCTCATGTAAACACTCATCAAATGCTTTCTCTTTTGATGTTCTTAATTCCTTTTCTTCCTTTCTCCCACTCTGGTCCTTTTGGGAAAAGGGAGCATGAGATAAGTACATTCGATTATTACAGGCTTGCTATCAGGAATATCTTTTTCAAAGTAGAAAGATACCAAAAATTAACCTTAGCATTTGGTAGTGATATAACAAAAGAACATTAATAAAAACCAGTTTAAAAATTATTAGACTGTTATCATCCCTTCAATCTTGACCTTTTGGTAAGTCATAAGTACATTCTGATACATAGGTGCTGCTTTCAGGAATTCCCTGGGGCAGCAGTGGGCTGTAGGTGTGACTGTTCGCTTACCCACAGACTGTTAATAAGATTTACTACTGAAAACCAGTATCTGGAGCCACTGTCTGTCTTGACCAATAAACCTTGTTCTTTGGACTTGCTGGTTATCCTTAATTTTTGCTCATTCTTCAAATTATACTCCTTATTTCAGTAGCTGAACTTACTGAAATTAGGTAGACTTGGGACAAACCTTTCACTGCTTGAAAAGGTGGAAATGATCATGATTTGGTTGTAGGTCTCTAGTGACTTCCCTTGGGTCCATCCATGTGCTCAGAGAATTCCAAGGTGTAGGTCTCTAGTGACTTCCCTCGGGTCCACCCATGTGCTCAGAGAATTCCAAGGTGAGGGCCTATGAAACCATTGTCCACATATGGAGTAGGTTTCTAGGGCCTTCCCTCCTGGCTTGGAGAACCATCCAGGCAAAATCAGATTCCCCTGAATCTCCATATTCCTATGTAACTCAGGGCTGGGCTCTAGAGTGAGCACTTGATAAATATTTGTTGATTAGCCAAAGAGATGATGAGAATTTAGTCTTACCTCCCAGGACAAATGTAATCTGATTTAGTTTTCCCAAGGAGAGTAGCTTAAGTAAATTGTCCATGGCAAACTGCTCTTCTCTGTCATCCCCTACCTTTTATCCAAGGTGCCTAATTTCCCCATTGTCTCTTGCTTTCTATTTTTCAGAATATCCCTTAGAGCACAGCTTTCCAGAGACCTTGACCTCCTCTGGTCCTGTGGTCAGCTCTCTGGCTGGGTCTGAAGTAGCACCAGGGGAGCTGTGAGGTGTGCTAGTCTCTGGTACGTTCTCAATAATAGGGATCAGAATTTTTTCTCTTCTGAAGTCTTGCGGTCTTGCAGAACCTGTGCTCTAAACCTGGCCCAACTACTAATGACCTGTGAGCTTGGGTTAAGGCACTGTTCCCCAGAGCTCATTTTATTCACCTATGAAGTCAACCTGACTTTTTCCTGTCCACGTTTCCTTTATGCTTCTCCTTCCATGGCTACTCCCTGAACACAGAGTGGGGAGAGATGAGGAGGGCCAGAGGCAGTGACAAGGAGGAAACTAGATGGGATGACAAGAACCATAAGCTGTGGGAAAGAACACAGAAACTTTTATACCTCCCTGGGTGCCAGTCTTGGACTCAAATCAGGGGCATTTGGGGAACTTCTCTTTCCAAGAGTGATTCCCAACTAGAGCTGACTGTGGAGAAGGAGGAGGAGGGAGTGGTACAGCAGGAGGACCATTGAGGAAAAGTTGATCTGTGTTATGAGTAACCTTTGCGAAGTATCATTACCCAGGGTGGATATAATTGCATGGGATTAAGGAAGGCATGTGGGCAGGCTAGGTTGCTTTAGATTTTCCCATAATTAGTATATGTGACTTTGGATCCCAGAAAAGGATTAATTTGGCTCCTCAATGCTCCTTGGCAGTGATTCCCCTTTGGCAGTGGAACTGGCCTCCCTAATCCTCTAGTAAGTCATTCTACTGTAAAAATGCAGAGAAAAAGTAGCCTCAGTACAAACTGAAAAGCAAAGCAAAGAAAAAAAGTCACCTGTAATTCTAGTATCCAAATACAACTGATGTTCAAGTTTTGATGACTATTTTTATATTTCTCTTTTTTCTTTTTATTTCTACTTCCCTTATATATAAATTCTCAGTTTTGGTTATCTCACACATATTCCCATTCCCTTTGTGGTCTTTGTAGCCATTCGTTTTAGTGGTTGTGCTCTATTGCCCACTCCTATTGTTAGCACTTACACCTTCCAGTCGTTCTGTGTCCTCCGTACCCTTGAGAACTCATTATTGAATTTCATTGGGTCTTGGTTGTCTCCCTGGTAGACTGCTGGCAGGGACTTTATCTTCCTTCATGTGCACAGTGTGGCTGCATAGTACGTAGGGAGAAAGGTTTGTTGTGGGAGGAACCCCCAACCCTTTACTTCTAGTCTTTCCTGATTCCTTGTGCAGAACCTAGTGACTCAGTTCTGCTAGACTGTCTAACACCACAGAATCATCATTTCCCCCCAAATGTTGTTTTCATCTTGTCTCCTTAAATGGCATCTTCTCTCACAGTCTTCTGGGCCAGGATTCCCTTGGAGGTGTGTGATTGGAAGCAACCTGTTTTAGTGCATGTGAGAAGATATGGGGAAGGGATGAAAAGGAGTTGACAATTTAGTGGGTATTTGAAAAAAGAGTTTCTTAGGATGTTTGAGTGCAGTGCTAACCATGAGCCCAAGGGACAAGGGGGTGCAGAGAAAAGAAGAAACTGGGAACTTCTTGGAAGAAGTGGGTTTGGAAAACAGTAAAAACTGTAGGTAGGTCTCTCCAGATTTGGATTTTGGCTTGCATATTGTTGTTATGTGTATACATATGTATGTATGTGTGATATGTGTATGTATGTGTACATCTGTGTGTATGTGTGTACATGTGTGTGCAATGTGTGTGTGTCTTCTTTCTTCAGAAGTCCTGCCCTCCACAGACTTTAATATCCCCTCACACCTGACTCTTTCTCACAGAACCTGTTCCCCCTTTCCTGGGAAAATGGACAGGATTGCAGGCACTCCTCCCAGGTCCCAGGGTTGTTTGCTGATTCTTAACTGTCAGTCAGCCCTCGGTGTCCACGGCAACTGAATTGTGTTTGGAACCAACCCACATATTCTCCATGACCATGGCAGTGGATTTGTCCTGATTATGTAATTTTTCTGCTAAAAATCTTTAGTGTCCCCACATTAGGATGAAACCCAGGTTTCTTAGTCCAAAGGGCCTTATGTAGTTAAGTTTCTGTCCACCTCTGACTATTTCCCTATGGCATTTTGCTCCAGATACCCTGCTACCCTACTGAACCAGGCTGCATTTAATGCCTTCATAGTTTTTCCTGTCCTTTTTCCTATACCTGTGAATGTCCCTTTTCCTTTATTTGTCTAATTTCTATTTACCTTTCAATACTCTATCCAACAGCATCCCTCTAAGAAACCTTCCCCAACACCTCAGTCTGACTGAGAGAACACTTCATTTCCCAGCACAGTGATTCTGTCTCCCACTAGACTGAGGTCTCCTTGGAGGGGAGACATCGTTCATTTACTATCTTGCATCTCAAGCATCCAGCACAATGCCTGGCACAGCCCACCATGAATGCTGATAGGATGGATGAATGATGAATGAATGATGCCACATTGTCTACTTCTGGAATTGTCAGTGGCCTGGATATCAGGTGTTTTAGTTTGGGTGGAGAGGACATTAAGTCTCTGTCCTATTTTTACCTCCCAACAAGATTGTTTGCTCCTGGAGGGCAGGGGTGACCTTGCAGCTCTTGGTAAACCCGAAGCCTGTGGATGTACCAAGCACTGAGTCAGTGTTTATTGAAAAAAGAAAGATGTAGATACAGCATAGGAAAAATAGTCAATAATATTGTAATAACTATGTATGGTCCCAGGTGGATACTGGAAATATCAGGGTGAATACTTTGTAAAGTATTGTATATGATTGTCTAACCACTATGCTACAACCTGAAATTAATACAAAATAATATTGAATGTGAACTGTAATGAAAAAGTAAAATTAGAGTTCTGGGCAAGATGGAGGCACAGGTAGAAATCCTTCACTTCCTCATACAACCAAAAGAAGAATAACAACCAATTTAAAAACAATAAATAACCAGAAGTACCATAAAATCAAACTGCATGGAACTTTGACAACTAAGGAGTTAAAGAAACATTTCACCCAGACCGGTAGGAGGGGTGGAGATGGGAGACAGGCAGCTGAGCTGAGAGTATGTGGGGCAAGGCAGTGGATACTGTGGGTGAGGCAGGGCTGGCTGAATGGGAAACTAAAGACTCAAAGCTAGCTGTAAAATACTGCAGGGGTTGCCATGGTGGGAGAAACTCCCAGTCTCACAGGAGAGTTCGTTGGAAAATGGGGCTAGAGCGGAGCAATGAGCGGCATTGTTCTCTCTCACCCTTCCCCCACAGACAGCGCCACAATGCAGCAAAGAGGGTTGTCCTGCCCTGGTGAATGCCTAAGGCTCCATACCCTTACAACATAACAGGTGTGCTGAGATGAAGAAATATGGCCCAAATGAAAGAACAGATCAAAATTCCAGAAAAAGAGCTAAGTGATGAGGAGATAGATAACCTATTTGATGCAGAGTCCAAAACACTGGTAATCAGGATACTCACAGAACTGATTGAGCTCAGTCACAAAATGAAGGAAGAAATGAAGGCTCCCTAAAGTGAAATAAAGCAAAGTATACAGGGAACCAACAGTGAAGGGAATGAAACCGGGACTCAAATTAATGATTTGGAACAAAGTGAAGAAGTAAACATCCAACTGGAACAGAATGAAGAAACAAGAATTCAGAAAAATGACAGCCTTAGGAACTTATGGGTCAACTTTAAGCACTCTAACATCTGAATCATAGGTATGCCAGAAGGACAAGAGCAAGAGCAAGAAATTGAAAACTTATCTGAACAAATAAAGAAAAACTTCCCCAATCTGGCAAAGGAAATGGAAATCCAGGAAGCCCAGAGAGTCCCAAAAAATTGGACCCAAAGAGGAACACACCAAGGCACATCATCATTAAGTTACCCAGTATTAAAGATAAAGAAAGACTCTTAAAAGCAGTAAGAGTAAAGGAGAGAGTGACCTACAAAAGAGTGCCCATAAGATTATCAGCTGATATCTCAAAAGAAATCTTACAAGCATGAAGGGGCTGGACAGAAGTATTCCAAGTCATGAAAGGCAAGGACCTGCATCCAAGATGACTCTATCCAGCAAAGCTATCATTTAGAAAGGGAGGGCAGATAAAGTGCTTCCCAGATAAGGTCAAGTTCAAGGAGTTCATCATCATCAAGCCCTTATTACATGAAATTTTAGACATACTTATCTAAGAAAAAGAAGATAATCAAAACTATGAACAGTAAAATGACAAACAATTCACAACCGTGAACAACTGAACCAAAAATACAAAAACAAAAACAAAACAACCCAAAAACAAACTAAGCAAACAACTAGAACAGGAGCAGAATCACAGAAATGGAGATCACATGGAGGGTTTTCAGTGTGGAGGTGGAGGGGAAGAATGAGGGGGGAAAAGTACAGGGAATAAGAAGCATAATTGGAAGGCATAAAATAGATGGGGAGAGGATGAGAATGGCATAGGAAATAGAGAAAACAAAGAACTTATATGTACAACCCATGGATATGAACTAAGACAGGGGGTAATGCTGGAGGGTGGGGTGGGGGGGAGGGTGGAGGAAGAAGAAAGGGGAGAAAAAATTGGGAAAACTATAATAGCATATTCAATAAAATATACTTAAACATAAAATTAAAAAAGAGAAAGAAATAGAAAACAGAGGGAGAGAGAGGAAGAACAGATTTGTTTCAGGATTTTTGTAGCACTGTTGGTTTGAGTGTAGTCAGAATAAATGACTTCCTCTCTCCCTCCCCAACTTTGGGTTCTCTGACCTATTCTGGCAGCTCCAAGAAATTATAAGGCCTGTTTGGTCCCCCAAAAGGGAGAGAATTGAGATTACTTTTAGATGTGTTTTTTTTTAAATATATTTTATTGATTATACTACTACAGTTGTCCCATCTCCTCCCCCC
>VMDR010028481.1:0-13251 GCA_007922815.1 Macrotus californicus
CTAATTTTGAACTGGATAAAATTCAATAGTTTTAGCACATGGTAGAAATAATGTGTATTTCAGTCCTTAGCCCCTGAGATGTTTTTCTAGCACATGGTAAACAGAGACCCTTACTTATGCATTTAGGCCATGTTCTTGTTTATGCCTCAATATTTAAAAAATACCAGATCAAACTGTAAGCCCATGCATAATGCCTTCTGCATAGCTGTGTGGGAGTTAAACCACAACTATTATCTATATTTATGTTGGGCTGGTCCCACCCATTGGCTGTCTCCATAGCCCTAGTTTAGTAGGAGGGACACTCCTGGATAGCAGTGGCGCCACATCCATTTGGCATAGCTGTCTACACAGGACCTTTCCCTCTTTTGTCTTTATTTGGCACAAACCAGTAAATGAAGTCATGCAAAAATATGTGTCTAGTCATTAGAGATGCCTGAGACTACACTAAGGGAAACTGCTAATCTGGCAGTGTGTCCTATAGCTTCTGAATTATCTCTTCTTTCTTCAGGTTTTTGGCTGACCTAGCCAATGTGTGCCAAGCAGTGCACACAGGAACAGAGGACACTACATAAAGTAGTGTACCAGAGTGGAGACAGTCACCTCAGTCTTCCAGCTGGTTGACCAATTCCCAATGAGCTATCCAAGGAGCCCTTTAGTTTGGCTTTTATGCAGACATGTTTTCTTGGAGTTACAGAGTATACTCTATGGTTGTATATACATTCCTGGTAAGTTCCAGGTATATCGATAACCCATTTTTATCACAGCACACCTCTTTCGTATAAGTCTGCAGATTAGTAACTCGGAAAAAGATACAGATGTTTTCAGAGGAGTTACCAGTCAATTATGAATACTTACTTTAAGTGCTTACTATGTGCCCAGAATGTTGAAGAGAGAGAGAGAGAGAGAGTGAGAGGAGAGAGAGAGAGAGAGAGAGGCGGGGGGGAGAGGGGTTTATAGTCTAATTGTGATGACAAGAAAGGGAGAAACTGGCCCTGGCTGGTGTAGCTCAGTGGATTGAGCATGGGCTGTGAACTAAAGGGTTGCCGGTTCGATTCCCAGTCGGGGCACATGCCTGGGTTGCAGGCCGGGTCCCCGGTGGGGGCCACGTAAGAGGCAACCACACCTTGATGTTTCTCTCTCTTTCTCCCTCCCTTCCCCTCTCTCTAAAAATAAATAAATAAAATCTTTAAAAAAAAAAAAAAAAAAGAAAGGGAGAAACTGGCTGAAAGTATGAAAAAACTTTCAGAGAACATAAACATTTCCCAGGCTTCATAGTCAGGCAAGATTTGGTGCAGCAGGCAGATTGGAGCTGTGCATGGAGAGCTGACTTGGAGTCACACAGATGGTGAAGTTACAACATTAATAACATCCTCAACAAACAGCGGATATCTGTGATGTGCATTATATTATGCAATGTGATTGTATAGAAAGTGGGGCAATAAAGTGATATAAGACATCATCTTTTTACTCAGAATCTCATAATTGAATCAAAAGCACATATCAATAGAAAAACAAAGAGTAATTCACACCAAAAAATTACGATGCTAAATAAAAGATTCTGACAGTAAATTAACATGAAGTCAAAAGAGTGGGACAAGGTGTCCAGAAAAAATGCATGAATGAAGTGGAATTTAAAATGGTAAGCTGGTCCTGAATATGTTGAAAACACACCCCAAATATCTTTGTGTGTTTAATGAGCATATTAATTCAACAGAAACAAAGTTTCTGTCAGAAATAAGTAGAAATTAAGGATAAAGAGTTATGAATTATAAAGTAATAAATTTGAAAGTGACTACAATGTCACCCAACTAAAATCAATTACTTCCACAGCCATGAAGCGTCTACAAAGACACTTTACAATGACAAGGAGTGCCCTGGTTGGTAAATTATGCCTGAGTTGGTAGAACAATTCATGGCAGCCTTAAAAATTTATGCATTAAATTTGCCCTTTAAGAGGCAAAAAATCACTGCATCACTGCAAATATTTGAGCAAAGCAAGATGTATGTTATAATGTATATGCCAACGATGTGTATTGAAATCTATCAATCAGTATACTAGGATCTGATCCAACTGGAATATGAGCAGGCATTTCAATGAGTAGACCACTGAGTTTGTCAAAGTATAAGGTGACGCAAATTAGATGAACTGCGGTGACAGCAGAAAGAGTGAGGTGATGAGTCCATTGTTAGAATTAAGAGAGATTAGAGAAAATGCTGATTTCGTGTGAATAAACAATGATTTCAGTTTAGGCATGCTCATTTTGAGCTAACAGTGGGGAAGAACATATATTTAGCTTACAGGTAGACATATAAGACCAACACCTTCCAGGGTGCCCACAGGTATAGAGATAGAAGACTGGCATGTTTGGGTCACTTTTGCTTGATCATTGTGCATGGGATGAGGTCTTCATCAAGCACCATAATGGAAGTTAAGACTGGAAGTTTAAAAAGAAGTCATAATTATCATAAAGTTGAAAATATTCAACATCTTTTTGTTTATAATACAAAAACCTTGAGACTTAAATCCATTCTTCCCCACATATTCAAGATGATTTCAGGTCCATGTTATATCCAACTGTGTGGCAAAATGGAACACCAAGCTGGAACTGAGTCCTTCTGTGCATCTGCTATTTACAAATAAGTCTCAACTACAGCAAGGCTCCTGCTTTGTTAGGTGAAGAGCAGCAGCAGAAGCATTCACATATAGTATATGCTCTTTCCTTGCAAAACAAAGGGACCTTAAATTCTGTTTCTCCCCTCCTGCTTCCTGCCTTCCAAACACCAGGCAAAAAAAGAAAAAAGAAAAAAGACATCAATAGTAAGATTTCCTTATATATCTAATTTCTGATGAATACCAAAAAACTTGATGTGATAGTTGGCTAACAGTGAACATAAAGCCAATAAGTGGAGAGATCAGTAAACAATATGGTCAAATCTATTCCACAGAATACTTTTATTGGACCATATTGAATTAATACAAATGCCTTTGGTACAAAAGCAAAATTATTTATGAAACAATAGAAAAATCTGCTCTTAAGTAAAAAAAAATTTAAAAAGCACTGCACATGGTTTCAGTGAAAAAAAGAACCAGATGTTCCACATACTTAAGAAAAAAAACAATCCCATATGCAGTTACCCATGAAGTATTCAACACATACATAAGTTCAGGGCTTATTGGCTTGATTTCTTTCCTCCCTCTCACCTTCATACTAATCTTCCACATGTCAGCATTTCTTTGAAATCAGGGTGTGTTACTAAAGTGGAGTGTAGAGAGCCAATTGAGGATTGATTCCAGTTGAAATTTTTGTAGTGTGCCCAGGGATGTCCTCATCCATGGAAAGAAGAGGGTGCAGTCACTACGTGTCAAGAATGCAGGCATGCAGGCCGCACTGTACCATTTGCTATCTGTAAAACCAGAAGTGGATTGACCTATGCAAGTAAAATTATTAATTGAGCAATGCATGTGAAAGAAAAGGGGTTATGTAAAGAGTCCAGATTCCTACACTGAAGATGAAAAAGTAGACATAAGTGTCTAGCACAGTGTGAGATAGTTTACATACATCTTTTTCACCAATCCTCACCCTCCTTAAGGTAGACATTATTAATTCCATTACATTTATAAAGGAGTTAAAAACAAAAAAGAGACTTCCGGTCAAGATGGTGATATAGGGAAATGTGGTACTCAAATCGTCCTGCAACATCAAAATTACTGCTAAACTACAGAAAAATCATCATTTAGAGGTCCTGAAATCTAGCTGAACAGAAGTCCTACAATTAAGGATGTAAAGAAGAAGCCACATCAGGACTAGTAGGAGAAGCAGACAGGGAATGCTCTAGTCCCTCACCTATGTGTGGTGGATTAAAGTTGGGAGGGAAATCTCCAATACAGAGGTTCCCACTGAGGACTGATGAGTGCCAGCCCCACACCAGGCCCCAAGCCCTGGGTTCCAGTGCCAGGAAGAGAAGTCCCCATATTTTCTGTCTGTAAAAATCAGCTCAGATTGTGGCAAGTGAGATGAAAGGCTTCTAGAGTTCCAGGCATTCCTCTTAAAGGGCCTGCATGGATTTACTTGGACTCATTTGCTCTGAGTTCCAGTGCTGGGTCACTAGGGACAAATGGGGAAGAGCTGAGTTGTCTGGCATTATGGCAAGAGCTGGAGAGGAACTTTCTCCTGCACAGAAATGCTGGAAGAGGCCATTCTTCCTTTGCTGAATCCTTCCCACACAGGGTCAGCAGGTGGGTACCATATGAAGTCTTCATCAATCTGGCTAATACTGTTCACCCGCCCTGGTGATTCCCTGAGATCTGACTCCACCTAACTTGCAGGCCCAACCCAAACCATTCCCAGTGGCTTTTCCATACAAACAACCTGTGTTGACTAATGATTCAGACTTTCCTAAAATCTCTCAAATAAGCAGCATCTGGCCTTGGCATGTGCATACCTCTCACTAACTGGTCCCAGGCCCAGCACAAGCAGCAGCAGGCCTTCACTTATAGCTTGGCCTCTCCTCTCCTGGGCACCTCCAAGCCCAGCACAAGTAGCAGCCATCTTCAGATTGCTTTGTAGCACATTCAAGGTGGTCCTGGGCAGGGCACAGGTTGAAAATTACCTTGGTCTGCACCTCTCTGGAGCCCACAGAGCCAGCAAGCCCAGTGGATACCTTCAGACCACATTAAAGCACCACCAAACCTTCTCCTCAAAAGACACACTTAAGGGGTGGGGTGATGGGTGAAAAAGGTGAAGGGACTAAGAATTACAAATTGGTAGTTATGGGATAGTTGTGGGGACCTAAAGTCTAGCATAAGGAATATAGTCAAGAATATTGTAAAAACTATGTATGGTATCAGATGAGTACTAGATTTATCCAGGTGATCTCTTATTAAGTTATATAAAATTAATCACTGGGTTGTATATCTGAAACTAATATACTTCATGTCAACTGTAACTGATAAATAAAAAATAATTTAAAGTTAATATTTAAAAATATTTTCCAGCCCCATCTGGTGTGGCTCAGTGGATTGAGCTCCAGCCTTCAAACCAAACGGCCACTGGTTTGATTCCCAGTCATGGCACATGCCTGGGTTGTGAGCCAGGTCCCCAGTAGGGGGCGCATGAGAAGCAACCAACCACACATTGATGTTTCTCTCCCTCTCTTCTCCCTCCCTTACTTCTGTCTAAAAATAAATAAATAAAACCTTTAAAAAATTGTCCCAGAATTCCAGGAGCAGATTTAGTACCCACCATTTCAATTTATCTTCATTGGTTTTAAAGATGCAGGTTGTAGAGTATCCTGCCAGAGTCAAATAGATTTGACCTCAATAATTTTTCATTACAATGAACTAACTGTCTCCCGTGAACAGCCCTCTCATCTACTGCGATATTTCTACACTTGGAACCAGTTTTATACTGTGGAGATATTAGTACCAAGATGGAGTCAGTGGAGGGCAGGAAAAAATAAATTTGGTATAGAAGAGTCTAAATTTAAATCTCAATATTTAAAATGGGTATTTTAGGAAAACCAGCTATTTTTGTTATTGCTTATTTCTGCTGATTGACAATGTTTTAAAACATTTCATTGAATTCTCAAACTTATGGGCATGTGGCTTTCTTTAAATTATAAAAAAAAACCCACTAATATTATAAGTAATATATTCATTTAAGTCATCAAAATATCCTTTTTAAAGAATTGAACTTGAGAAAAGAGATCTCAGAAATGTTGGTTAACACAAGAATGTTGGTTACTTATATAAGAAATATAAGTATTTCTTATATTTAAAAAACTTTTAATATTGTTATTTTACGAAGAACAAAGTTTTGTATAGGAATAATATAAAATTAAGACAATAGCTCATTTTTAAAGTTTCATTCTAAGGATATCAGACATAATTGAGTTACATTAACTCACAGGAAATAGGACCCAGAGGTGACATCCTGATTACCATTCGCAATTAACACTGCTACATTTTTTAATGCCTATGTTTAATGTCAAAGCATTAAAAGTCTTCCCGGATAAGAAATCTATTAGTATTTCAAAAATATGTTCCAAACCAAAGAGACTAGGCATAGAATGAAACCATATGTCATTTGCACTAAGGTGATACTTCCAGCAATGTGATTAATCAAGTTTCTCAAGGGAAGGCTATAACTTAAAAAGTGGTAAAGAAACTCAGTGATGAACACTAGGCTGAATCAGCATGTTTAGGTCACAAAACAACAAATCTGAAAAGATTAGAGGAGTCTAACACACAAGGGAGAGAACCTTTCCATATTCTTAAATGCCAAGTACAAGTCAAATGATAATTTTCCCATTTGCTCTTATGTGTTACTGGTGAAGCTCACAGTCCTGGAAACGAGGATGCCCTCAATAAATGGTTTTTGAATGATTGAACAGATAAAAGAAAATATCAGAGAAAAATATTACTCATAATTTAGGATTACAAAAAATAAGATTATTAAAAAATCAGGATTATAGTGGAAAGAGGACTAGAGCTATGCACTCTAGATCTGGATTCTAGTCCTGACTTTGACATTAGTTATTTTCACAGCTGTGAGCAAACTATTTGACATCCAATTATTGCATCTCTAAATTTGGATTACAAAGTCTTTAAAATCCTTCCCAATTCTTCAATCTGTCACAAAGTTATGGTTTAGCTTTAAAAAAATATTAAGCCATAAAATATTCTAGGAGTTGAAACAAAGAAAAGGAAATATGGAAAATGGCCAAAAAATTAGTAACGGTAGATGATTTGAAAGATTGTGTTTGTTTTTAAAATTGGGACCATCTGAATAAAATTAGATGAAAATAATCCCTTAGGGTCTGAATATGTTAAAAGAGAAAAAAACACTCCAAAATACAAAGAATACATCCTTGAAGAAAACAAAACACAAAATTTCTAAGTAGGAGAGATTAATATTTATAAGTTCATTCATACATTCAGTCAACAAATGTATTAAATGTGTTCTCTATGGCAACTACCCTGCTAGGCACAGAGGGTTAAAAATAAATGAGAGAATTCCTGTTCTCTAGGAAGTGCTAGTCTGTCAATGAGTTCACATCCAGTGTAGAAATGTAATTGTGAGGTTTAAAAACACAGATGCCACCAAAAAAACATTCAGACAATAATAGTGTAATCTTTAGCTTGAACTTGTTATATTTTTTAAAACACACAGAATTAAAATATAATTATAATTTTTATTTTGAATTTATTAGGAAAATCAAGTTAATTGATTTGAATATTAACTTAAAATAATAACAAGTTAAATGAGTAAAAGAGGCTAAAACAGTATATTCTTTTGCCATTTGACCGAGGACACTGCAGAAGTTCTCTAAAACACCTTTAATTAAGGTCATTTTTGATTTTTAATTTTATCTTTAAAATTTTATTATTTTATAATTTATTTTTACATTATTTTCATTGTATTTCTTCCATTACCATGTATCTCCCCAGACCCTCTTTGACCTCCACCCACGCCCTACTCCCTGCAATCACCACACTGTTGTCTGTGTCCATGAGTTCTTTCTCTCTTTTCTTTTTTTTTCCCTCAATCCCTCCACCTACCTAAACCCCCACCCCAGAGCTGTTAGCCTGTTTTTTATCTATGAGTCTGTCTCTATTTCACTTGTTAGTTCAATTTGTTCATTTGATTCCACATATGAGTGAAATCATACGGCAATTGTCTTTCTCTGACTGACTTATTTCACTTGGCTAAATGTTCTCCAGATCCACCTATGCTGTCACAAAGGGTAAATTTTTTTTCTTCTTTATGGTGGAATAGTATTCCATTGTATAAATGTACAAGAGCTGTTTTATCTACTCATCTACTGATAGACACTTGGGCTGCTTCCAAATCTTGCCTATTGTAAATAACACTGCAATGAACATAGGGGTGCATATATTCTTTCAAATTAGTGTTTCTGTTTTCTTTGGATAAATTCCCAGAAGTAGAATCTCTGGATAAAACAGTCCCATTTTTTTTTTAAGTGACTCCATACTGCTTTCCACAGGGGCTGCACCAGTCTGCGTTTACACCTTCCATGCACTATGGTTCCTCTTTCTCCACTTCCTTGCCAACACTTACTCTTTGTTGATTTATTGACGACAGCCATTTTCTCTGATGATTAGTGGCGTCTTTCATCTGTCTATTGGCCATGTGTATGTCCTCTTTGGAGAAGTGTCTATTCAGATCCTTTGCCCATTTTTAAAAATTGGATTGCTTATTTTTTGGGTGCTGAATTTTAAAAGTTCTTTATACACTTTGAATATTAATCCCTTATCAGATGTATCCACGAATATGTACTACCATTCACTGAGTTGTCTTTTCATTTTATTGATAGTTTCCTTTGCTGTGCAAGAACATTTTAATTTGATGTAGACCCATTTGTTTATTTTTTCTTTTGTTTCCCTTGCTGAGAAGATATATCAGAAAAAAATATTGCTAAGCATTTGCTAAACATCTTGGAGAAATGTCTGAGATTTTACTACCTTTGTTTTCATCTAGGATTTTCATGTTTTTGAATCTAACATTTGTTTTTAATCCATTTTGAATTTATTCTTGTGTGTTGTATAAGAAGGTGGTCTAGCTTCATTTTTTACATGTATTTGTCCAAATTTCCAACACCATTTATTGAATAAACTATCTTTAGCCAATAGTATACTTTGCCTCTTTTATCAAATATTAATTGACTCTAAAGGTGTGGGTTTATTTCTGGGCTCTCAATTCTGTCCCCTTGATCTATATATCTTGATTACTATGGCCTTGTAGTATAGTTTGATATTAGGTAGTGTGGTTCCTCCAGCTTTGTTCTTCTTTCTCAAGACCACTGTTGCTATTTGGTATCTTTTGTGGTTACATATAAATTTTTAGAATATTTGTTCTAGTTCTGTGAAATATGCCATTGGCATCTTGATAGAAATTGTCAATACAATCTGTAGATTGCTTTGGATAGTATAAATATTTTAATGATGTTAATTCTTCCTATCCATTAACACATTTATTTGTATCTTTTTCAATTTTTCTTCAGTGTCTTAGAATTTTCTGAGTACAGGTCTTTTACATTCTTGGTTAAATTTCTTAGGTATTTTATTCTTTTTGAAGTATTATTATTCGGATTGTTTTCTTAATTTCCCTTTCTTATAGTTCACTATTGGCATATAAAAATGCAACTGATTTCTGGATACTAATTTTGTATCCTGTCTAATTAAGGTCTTAATCAATGTATAATGAGAATCGCTTTTATTCTCTCGTTAAGTCATTTATGAAGATTGGGATTATTGGATAAAGAAAATAAACTCTTAAAAAATTTTTAAACACAAACTAAATTGCTTTGCCAAAATGTTCCATTACTTTAAAATTACAGTGGAGGGAGATGGGGAGGGCTGGGATGGTGGGGAGGGGAGGGGGAAAAGACAGAAAACTGTACTTGAACAACAATAAAAAAAATTTCCATCCATTCTCATGAACAAAGAGCATATTTATTATTTTATTTATTTAAGGTATTACCAAACCTGTATTAACTTTGTTTAAATACTGTTTCTTTTCTTACTAGTAAGGTTCAATATATTCCAGTATGTTTACTAATAAAATTTCTCTTATGCAAAGTGTTTGTAATGGTGTAAGGTAATGGAGGCCATCTGGCTTCCTCACCCCAGTGTCTGGGTAACTAAGGGAAGCAGTGTTCCCATAACCTGGAATGGGCCTGAAGTAGCATTCTCATAGCCATGAGACTGGGTCCGATAAACGGTTCCCATAACACAAAGTGGGCTCGCATGTGCAGAATCATGCTATGTTATATAATTTTCTGGCTTGAAGTCAGCTTTGTTTACCTTGAGTACTTAAGCAGGTAGGGACTCCCTGCTGGGTGCCATGACTTGTGCCACACAAGGAGACACATGACATGCAGTGTGCCATGCAGAGACATGCAGGGGGACATGCAGCTTGCAGCATGTGTGGCTCACCCACCTGTGAATAAGGGCATGTCAAGCATCCCCACGGCTCCACGCATTTTCTTCCATCTCCCCAATCTAGAGTGGACCTGCCAGGCCTTGACAGGCTGCAACACAGATGGGATTTTACCATTTATTAGGGGTTTGCTGTTCTATAATCTTCTAAATTTTATGTGCTTTCAAATTGAATCTGTTAAGTCTTCCTGATATTTTCTACAAATATTACTTTCCTATTTAGAACTTTCCTCTTTACTCTAGTCCTCCCTACAATTCAATTTGTATGTATTTAAAGTTTAATTTATAAAATATTGTTTTACAACCATACAATGAAATATTTACTTAATGCCATTTATAAAATGTAACATTTTTAATTACAAAGTCCATGGTTCTTAAAAATAATATAGTTCAATTTCTGGCATTGCAGAATATTCAATACATAAATTATTTATAAATAAAATATGTAGTTCAAATGTTAGAGTCAAAAAAAGTCTTGATAATTAAAACAAGATTTATGAACAAAATTATAGCTGGTAGGACTACCAACAGAGTTTATAGTAAAATATAGTGATAATAATACAAGTAAAATAAACAACATGGTCTATGGAGTCTTTCCTGTGTGCCAGGGACTGTTCTAAGTGCTTTGTTACAAGTATTCATTCCTTGAAACCCTTTGAGAAGAGGGTTTGGCCTCCCTCTAGAATAAAGACTATTGGGGGTGGGGGCAGGCATGGGTAAGGTCTTGTTAAGAGTATCCTGAGAAAGTTCTGGAAATCTATAAGGCATTGCAGTACTGTGCCCTAAAGAAAATTTGGTACTATTGTTCAGAACAATAGTTCCATGAAATGCTCATAGGCACTATTTTTATTTTATTTATTTCTGAATTAGAAGGGAAATCTATGGTAAATGATTTGGGGAAATCCTGAGTTAAAACTGAGCATTCCTTTCCCTCAGGACTTCTAAACATTTTTTTACAAACTTATACTCACTCTCATTCTCCAAAAAGGCAGTGCAATATTCAGTACTGCTTATGCACATTTGACCACAGAATGTCTTTTCTTGAGCCTAGATATTCATGGAATATTTTAAGTAAGAGATTGCCATATCCATTTAAGACTTATAAAAATGGTTAATCAGGAGATTAAGTTACTAAAGCCCATACCAAGCAGAACTGCATACTTAGAGGGCGCTCCTTTGCTTGACCATGCACACCTACTCTCCATGTGTCCTGCGGCGGTACCTTCTGCAGAGTGAAACTCAGAGGAGAAGTAGGGCTGAGAAAAATGTTTATGACGGTGTTGCTGGGGGAAATAGGTTCTTCAGTGGTGTCATAAGGAAAGAATTTTGGAGACACTCACATAGAAGTTTTAGGTCCCGGTAGCAAGATTTATTAAAGCAAAAAGTGATACTACACGCTCAGAGAGGCAAAGAGCCCACACGCTATGGGACAGAGGCTCCCCCAAAGTCTCTGCTAAGCTTCCATGTATTTTCTTAGGTTTGGGAAAGAGTAGGCTTTCTTTCAGACTATCCAAGCTCCTCCCTGGCTTTCCTGGGATTGTCTTTGTGCCCTCCTATCCAATCTCTTTTTCTCATATTTTCCCAAACCAGTGTCCCTCTCCCTTTAATGGCTCCTATTGTGGCTCTTACTGCATACACACTTAGTAAAAGGAATTGTCTCAGCAGATTCTCCCCACCCCCCTCACCCCATTAGCTGAGTTTCATTGGGCAGTCACCACAGTGACCTAAAAGCTGTCTTTTCTGTCTCTTGGGATGTTTTTGTCCCCTTGGCATAACATAACCAGTTACTTCCCCCAGTGACCTAATCGAGCTTAATCACACATCTGGCTCCATTTGCTCCCTCTTCTTTTGTTACTGTATAACTAACTGCCTACTCTAACAAAGTCAAGCTACTTTATTAAAACCTTCAAATGGCCAGGAACTTTTCCAAGTTCTGGTGATAAGGAAGCTTAAACGTGCCTGAAGGGTGATTGCTAAGTACATGAACAGTCACAATACCACAGGGAAATGCAAAGTTAGGGTGGTGCTGTTCTGAGAGCAGAGAAAGAGCACTCAAAATCTTCTTAGGAGGTGTCAGGGGATTCATGAAAAAGGGAGTTTTTACCCAAATCTTGGGAACTGAGTCATTAAGTTCATAAGTTGTAACACACATTTTAGGAAGAGTAATAAAGGAACAAAGGCACGGGGCTTGAAAGAATATATAGGGTGTGTTTAGGGAAACGAATGATTTGGTAGATTACAGGGAGAGTAGGTGAGACATGAAGCTGGAAAAGTAGTCAGGGATCAAAGTAAAGAGAGTCTTGTTTGCTAATAAGAACAATATATTGAATGTGTAATTTTTGAACGATTTTAGGCAGGGGGATGATGTGAGTGCACAAGACTTTTAGAAACGTCCTGTCCAGGGAACTTTGTAGAGGATGAGAATGGAAAAGGGTGAGGACCTGGCAAGGAAAGCAGCTAGGCACTATAGCAGGTGAGGATGGCTGGCAATCTAGATTTGTACTAAATAGGAGACAGGGTGGAGAGAGGACAAAGTTGGGAGCTATTTGAAGATATTTGGAAGGGTATGACAGGACTCAGTGACATGTTGGCTGTAGATGTCAGGAGGTAAAAGGGATTGAAGATAACAGCTTTGTCATGGGACCATGATAGAGTGCTTTTCTTTCAAAAGGATCTAAGATCATTTTATAATTCTAATATAAAAATCAGGAAACTGCATAGTCTTCGAGACAAATTGACATATTCATGGTATTTTTATTTTTATGCCTATTTATTCAGATCATAAAAGTAATGCATGCTTACATTAAAACATTTAACAATATAATTGCTGTGGTATTTAGAATATTTCCTTTCAAGCTCTTTTTCTACATATATGAAGGGGGCAGTGAGTGAATCTGCACGTTTATGACTGTGCATGGTGGAGATCCAATTTTTACCCCATTCTACAGCCTGAGCAGATTCTACTTACTATGGTATCATGGATGTGTTTCTATCTCTCTTAGCCTGTTTGGGCTACCAGAGCAAAAATTCCATAGTGTGGGTGACTTAACCAATAAGCACTTACTTCTTAGAGTACTAGATGCTGGGAAGTTCGAGATCAAAGTGTTGGCAGATTCAATGCCTGGTGAGAACTGGCTCTTTGGTCCTCTCCCCACCCTATCTTCTGCTCAGTGTAAATGTAGATAGCTGTCCTCTCACTGTCCTTACCAGGTGGAAGGGGTGACAGAATTCTCTAATAACGTAACTCTCCACCTCTTAATAACGTCACATCGGGGGTAATATTTCAACAT
>VMDR010028482.1:0-13131 GCA_007922815.1 Macrotus californicus
AAGAAGCATAAATGGTAGGTAGAAGATAGACAGGGGGAGGTTAAGAATAGTATAGGAAATGTAGAAGCCAAAGAACTCATATATATGACCCATGGACATGAACTAAAGAGGGGGAGTGTGGGGGGAAGGGGTGTGCAGGGAGGGGGACTAAAGGGAGGAAATGGGACAACTGTAATAGTATAATCAATAAAATATATTTAAAAAAATAAAATAAAATAAAGCCAAAAAAACCAAACAAACAAACAAAAAAAAAGAACGCCAAATTTTTACTCTATGCTTCAAGGAGATGGGTGTTCTACCGGCAAATGGTCAGTGGCTTAGCATCAATAGGTCCAAATCAAAAACCTGTGGTCAGAACCACAGCTCTCTCCTTCCTTACCAAATTCAAACTGACCACTGAGATATTTGTATCTCCACTTCCTCCCCAACCCATCACTGCCTTATTTTGGAACTCACCACTTCTATTTTAATTGTTTCCTCTGTGGCCTTTCTACCATCCATCTTGCCCCACTCAAAGCTATTTTCCACACTGTAGCCATAAAAATTTTCTAAAGTGTAAATCTGACCATCACATAGAACACATGATCTGTTCTTGCCTACTGAAAAGTTAACTGGACCCACAGAATGGAGGCTACCCCACTGGCCTGGCCCAGGTCATAAATCTAAGCCAAAGTCAGCCTGTACTTATGAAAAATACCTATCAAGGAAGCCTAAAGTATACCAATCATAATCCTCATACTCAGCTTTAGCTGGATTACCTTACCCTAGGAAATATTACCTGCTACCATTACAAGGAAATCCCAGTCTCCTAGACAATGATGTGCTGTTTCCATGTTGCCTCTTCTAAAGCACTCCATAAAACTCACTCTTACCCATAATCTCTCAGGAAGAATGCTCCATTGCTTATGAGGTAGTGTACTCCCCCCATCCATGACTTCTTTTCTCTTGAATAAAGGACATTAAACTTGTTAATAAATTGTTTTAGTTTTGTGAATTGACAGTTCTGGCAACAAGATGGGACCCAGACAGGTACAAAAGACTGTGGCAACAGCTCCTAGATGCCCACAGAGGCTTTTTGGTTTGCTGCCTCTTTGGTCCCTCTTGGGATTTCCTGTAAGGTTCACTCAGATTGAGCTCTGTTTGTTTTGTGTCCTGAGCTCTTCAAGTTTGTCTGTCCTAATCCTTCTGGGTGGAAAACTGGGGTGTGAGAGACTCCAGATTTTCATGGTGAGACTTGGTCAGTCCACCACTTTTGGGTTTGCAGCCTACTTCATCTATAAAGTAAACATTTTTGGGAGGGCCCTACAAGTCTCAGGAACTGGGCACAGGCAGCCATAAATTCAGTCTGGTTGAATTAAAGGCGATTATTTCAAGGGAAAACACTGGGGACTCCTCAATCTAAAGAAAGCAAGATGGTGGCTCTAGGGGTCTCACAAAGTCTCAAGGTTATCCCAACAGCATAAAATCAGCCGGAGCACTTAGGGAAATAAAGTAAGGCAGGAAACTCAGACTTTTCTGACCAACAATATATCAAAATCTTAGTAGACACAAGTTAGATTATTAAAAGCCAACAGGGCATCTGCTAATATTAAGAAATTTTCTCATGAAATGAATAAATCTATTACCAACAGGAATCTTGGAAACCAAAGCCACAAAATTGTTGGGGACAAAATTGAGCCTTAAAAGCTGTTAGAGTGCTCATCACCTAACACTAAGACTACAATAAGTTGGTCATAAAAGATGTTAGGTCAACACGAAGTCACCCACCAACCTCAAGAAAAATTCCATGCCATGTGGTACGCTGTAAAACACCACAGAATTCCTAACCCCGCAACATGTTCCTCATAGGTATTAATTTGGCTCCAGGAGACTCAAGGCTTAGCTAAAAAAATAGTATCCTCAAGTTTCAATGAAGTAAGCATGCTACCTGTTTAGTTTATGTCTGAGAACAATGGTTCTAGAAGCTGTAGATATCTACAATGATGGGAAAAATCTTACTAAGACAAACTAGAATTATAATGGTCTTTATGGGGAATGTTTTCAATTAAACAAGATCATTTAATAAGAGCACTTGAAAGTAAGGGTTCCCAGGTCAAACAAACAGAATGGGATACCTATTTTAATGGCATAAAACCTTCCAAAATTCTTAATTTCAAAATGGTTTCATGGAAAGATTAATTACAAATGGCTAAAGAAAAATTAATGACACAAGGAGCACCTAAAACAAAGACTATAAAACTGGCATGACTTCTACTACTCCCCTCTATCCTCCTTTACCTCAGTGGTCAGTCTATTAATCCTCTGTATGAATTGCCTTTCCACTCTAAAGAGACTATAAGACCACAATCAAAAGTCCACCAAATTAGTGGCCTTACAGATGCCCCAATATCTATCCTCAGACGGGAGGGTTCATATATGCCCCTCTCAGGATTGACAGGATTCTGAGAGATTCTCCAGTAAACCACTACCTAAACACCCAGGGAAACTAAAACTACAATTAATGCAAAACCTTACCAAATTCTGGTATATACAGGAGCTAAAGTCTTTACTGCAATTACCACCCACTCCAGAGCCTGCAGATGGGATCCTGAAGACACCGGCAGAACTGAGCAAAGGTTGAGCATTCTTACCTGAGTCAGTTCTCCCGGATCTGTATGTAGTGAATGCCCAGCAAAGAGAGCAAAGTAAAATTTCATATTGTCCCTTCTTTTCCAAGTCCTATTTATTATTGATCTTTCTCTCCCAGGGACAGTTAATGCCTTCTTGTTTCATTATATATCCTAAGAACTTGCCATAGCAACCATCTAGTTGGGGGATCCCAAAATATAGCCAGGAAGAAATGTGGACTTCAGTCCATTTGTAGATAGATATGGCTGGATAGAAATGTCTGTCGAATTCCATTTTTGGCTAGTGTCCTAATGATTGTTTCCAGACCTCAGTGGAATTGTCTGTCTTCTGGCTATCTTTGGGAGGGTGGTATCTTTTTTATCTTCTTTGGGGAAACCTCTTGCACCCACCAGGTTGTTCAATAATGCCAGTAATATTTATCATTTGTTCCAACTAAAACCAGACAAGATATTTGATAGGATTTTTTTAAGCAGTTCTAAGGTTAGAAGGTGGCCCAACTGGAAGCTGATATTCAGAGTCTGATAGGAACATTTTTTAGGCCTTCTCCCCTGAACTGAAGACAGAAAAAAAATATTCCAAAGACAAATAGCTCTAAACTTAGAATCCAGGAATCTTTTGATTTCCATTTTAGTGGAAGATCTTCTCCCTGATCTAAAGAAGCAAATAGACAATAATGAAATAGAATGAGTGGTCAGTCCTTTTATGTCATGCATGTTGCAACCCAAATCTTCAAGGAATTAAAAACAGTCCTTGTGTCATGAAGAGTCTTTACAAGAACTGAAATGCAGCTCTAAAAGCAATTCAAAGCCTATCTATCCTTTTTACCAATTTCGACACCTCCCCTATTTATTTATAAAGACTTATATTTTAAGAAATCCTTCTTGAAGGAACTTGCATTCTTTTCCTGTGCCTTTGCAATGTAAATGTTATATCCAGTCTTCTCTAAAAACTGAAGGTCATCTCTTTGAAATACAAACTTTAGGGAAGTAAGTTTTATCAGAAGAAAAGGCTATTTGGAAATTAGGCCAATGAAAAAAATCTTTTAAAAGTTTAAAGCTGCTTGTGCAGGTAGCCTTAATTTATACCATCTGCCACAAACAATATTTGGATCCAGTTGTTCTTTTATAAACTAGTGAGTTTTGCATCATAATGCCATCAAAATAGTCTTTGAATTTCCAAATTTACAATGAAGATTATTTTTGAAGATTTAAAACGTTTGTGATTTTTTCCCCTAGTAGCCCAAAGGTGATAGAAGGAAAAACAAGCCAGTGTAGATAGACTCCTTCCCAAAAATGTTTAGAGACAGGAAAGGATCTGGGGAATATGATGGATCTAATGGAATGCCATCTGTTTCAGCACCAACCACTCAGCTCTATAAACTGCATGAAGAGGTGTTGGTGGTGTCACCTGTAACATACCATCTGTTTCTTTCTCCAATGTTCAAAGCTGCTGTGCTTGTGTCTACAATTCAGTATTAGCTCTTGGAACAGTCACCTCCTCCACCGTGAAGAAGCTGACACACCTCTAAAAGCTGCAGGTCATTCATGAGCCCTGAGGTGGTCCTCCACCTCTGATAGTCTCTGATTTTAGAATACAACTAAAATACTCAACAAAGCCCCGGAGAGACAGCGGGAAGGAGGAAAAGTTCACTTACAGTCCAAATTGGATGGAAAGTTACAGAAGCCTAGAACATGGGAGCTGGGGCAGGCCTGCAATTATTGTAATAATCAAAGTCTGAGTGCGTACTGAGGCCCACAGAACTTCAAGAGCCAGCCCTGGTTTTCCCGTACCTACTAGAGAAACTGTGACCACTCCTGTTCATCCTCTCCCTGTCTCGAGTTTGGGTGCAATCACGAGCAAGACAGAGGATTCCTCCTACTAAGTCCAGGAGCCTACTGGAAGGCAATGGGGAGAAGGCAGGCACCTGTGAGCTGGGACCAAACTCTTTCGCATTCCTTCGCCCCCGTGCAGTGCAGGAACGCCCCTGCGTAGACGCTGGCCTCGGGGACTGCAAACATGCGCAACGACAGGGTCCCGCCCAGGTCCTCGCGCACTGTCGCTCCAGCACAAAGGCTTCCGGCCACGTGGTTTCCATAGCAACAGCAGTGCCCGCCGCTAAGCTCCCTAGCGCCCAGAGGACCCCCCCCAAGGTCAGAGGGCATCTCTGTGGCAACACAAACTTCCCGCGCTACGGTGGCCCGGACGGGCCGCTTCCGCCGCATTGCGCCGCCGAGCCTCAGGCTCTGGGAGGCGAGGAGACAGTGTGGTGGCCAGCCCCGGGCACTCTGGCCCTAAGGAAGACGGCGTTTGGCCTTCTTATCCCTACTCTCAGTGCTCAATTAGGCCAACTCCCAACCCGGCTTCGGCCACATCACTGAGGGGCCCGACTCCTGGAAGGAGATCCCAGCCGCAGAGGTGGCCGGCTCTCGGCTTGCAAAAAACAGATGACAGACGCTCTGAAAAGCGGGGGCTCTGCCCCAGTCCGTGCGTTCTGGCAGACCTGGTCCGGGACACAAACTCCGCGTCTCCCAGCCCGAGGCCACAGAGGCCCAGCGCCCTCCACCTTTGACAGTGGCTCTGGAAAGGAGGAAGCTAAATACATCAGTGTGGTGTGAAGTGCAGGAAACTACCACGTTTGAAGATGACTGCTTTGAAGCAGACAAGCAAAGTATTAAGGGAGAAGGGCACCTCCTTTCCAAACAACTGGAACTAGTGACTTTTGCAGCCCCCTCAAGAACAAAAACAATCCACAAAGGAGGGTCCCAGTTACCATTTTCAGAGAAAGGACTTCATAAAAGAAAAAGGAACACAACTGTTTTTTCGGAATGTCTTCTTTTTAAGGAGAAGAAAATCAAAGACTACAAAACAAAATGAATGGTTTTCCCTCTTGCAGAGGGAAATGAATGGTGCCCTAAGAGTTGCCATTTAAAGGTTGAGCATGCCAGGAAAGAAGTTATCTTTCTCAGAGAACCCTATTTTTCACTATTAAATTCACTTAATAAAAATGTATTGAAAACCTACGTGTCATAACCAGAGTTTTTGTCAGGGGACAATGATAAAGGCAATAGTCCCCAACAATTGTTGGGTGGCTGTCCTATGTGGTGTTAATAGATAAGATAAACAAAAACTTCCGTGTTCCCTGTAAAATATGTCTGCATTGTGCTGCTTTTTTGCCTTAATGTTTAGGAAGGCCTAAGAATTCTTTCAACTTCCCTCACATTCATCATCCTACCTTTTACATTTTGACCAAAGCAGAAAACTAGTTTGTGGCAACTAGAGAAATAATACCAAAAAAAAAAAAAAAAATCATCAGGACATACTTAGTCCTTAAAAGGCAGAATAGCAAAAAAGTTAGTGTATCTCTACAGGCATATGGAAGAATTGAGAAGCCTCCATCAGAATATTCCCTGCCCTTCAGTGCTCAGGTTCAACTCATAACTAAATGTGGTATGGTACACAAACTAAAATCACCCAGACCATGGTGCTGGGCAGGTAGATGTGTCAGTACAAATATCCCCAATCCACAGTCCCTCCTGGAGATGGTACTAACTTAAGCTCAAAGGTTTTATTAACAGTATAGGGACAATGCAGTGTTTCAAATATATCATTCAAACATCCCAGCTGAATTCCTTAAGGCTTAAGAAACTATTTTGAGTAAATGCTTCCATTTTGAGGCAGTTACACAGTATTTATAGAAAGCTGATGAGTCAGTTGAATGAATTATGACGCCAAAATGTGCAAAGGAGTGAAAACTTTGGTTGTTTTCTTGCTACCATGTGTATAACAACACTTCCCAAAAGTCCCCAATGTTTGTGTTGCTAAAACATGGAAGGCTGGGTTTGAACATTTTTAAAGGAATGATTCCCTGTGGGGAAAGTGAAATATATTATAGAATTAGCTCTAGCACCATCTGAAAGCAATGCATCATTTGAAAAAAAATGTTGTAGGTTATAGATACTGTCTGATAACAGGCTGGAAATGGGTACAGCTAAAGTCATTATCGGTAAAACCAAGTTTAGATTATCACACACTGGATTTCACACTTGTTAACTTGGATATATATAAATTTCAAATAAGAAAAATACACTCTTGCAACAAGTCAATACTTGGAAGTCTATTTAAAATGTCATCCTTTGGTTCATGGACTGGCATTGTTCTGCAAACTCATTTGCAACTTCAGTAACTAAAGCTGCCTGGATGGAGTTCAAGCCCAGCTCATACTACATGAAATCCCACTCTAAAGACAAACATGTGAAAAAGAAAAGAACCTTATCCTTGTATGATGTTTCAGTCATGCATGCAGTTTGAGTTTAATCTGCCCATCTGATATACGTTCAGTGTTTAGAAATTCAGATGTGTGGCCCATTTGTGGCTCACCTAGCTCTACAGGACCCCAGGATTAGTCTGCAGGCTGAGAAGGAGGAGTAAAAATTGTATACTTTCTTATTCCCTCTGTCCCTATTTTCTCATTTCTAAACATCATGACAGCCCTAAAGGTAAAGGAAGTAGCTTTAAAAGAATAAACTACATTTAAGTGATTTACAGTGACATACCAGATTTTTTAGCACCTAAAACAGCTTAGTGAAGGGCAAAAGCAGAGTGAAAGACACCAAAACAAGTAGGAAATAGAAAGTGCCAATGAACTATACCAAGCCCTACTTGTTTCACCTCAAAGTTACATGGCAGTGAGGGAAACTGCGTTCAGAAAAGGACACACTCTGGGTCTCAAGTGTGTGGGATTTTCTAAATATGATCTGCAAAAGTAGGTCTAGGGCATCTGCTTCCTACCCTCCTTGCCACTAACATTGGTACTCATTAAAATTAACTTTCATTACTATTTATCTTCAAATCTGTGCTTTCCAAAATCCTATCATTCCATGGAAGTTTGGGGGTCTCGTGTATGTGGTTCAGTGGCTGTATGTATTTGAGGGTCTGTGGCTTCAATTGCTTGTTGTATATTATGTGTCTGAAGAGATATCCATTCCACAACCTTAGTGTTTATCTTTATTGTGGACATTTTGGAGTTTGTTTGTTTTTTTCTTTGCAACCACATTTCTTTCCTTAGCAGCTGTTGCTCAAAGTCAATGACCCAGATTATTTCTCACACTGGCCTGTGATACACATTGACCACTCCAGCTATTATTACTGGTTTAAAGGAACCTATGAAGCCCTCCTTTGGGCAAAATAAGTGCCTTGGATTTAGTATTCATGATTTAATGACTTGCCCAAAATACAGTCCCCTTGCATGATTCACATAGTGAAAGTTGAATCAGGTAACATTTATTCTAAACATATAGCTATCCCTCTGCTACGAAAGTAGGGGAAAAGTAGGACATTTAAATTGTATTCTCTGATGATAGTTGTGAGATTTTGTTCATTTTTATTAAGATATTAAATATATTTCAGGATTTATAAGCTATTACCATTTATTTTTAAAGCAATTTGTGCAAATATATTCTTCATGATTTGCATGCAAATGACTTCAAAAAAACTATTTTATTAACATCTCTTCTTTAAATACCAATTACTAACTTCAGTAAATGAATAACTCTGCCCTTAAGATCATGGCTTTATTAGCTTATTTTCACACCATCCTGATCGTATGGCAGTGCTCTGGAATTCCTGCCAGTAACCATTAACCAAACTACCTACACTTGTTGACAATTTAAAAAATTAAGAATAATTGGTATATTACTTTATAACTTGCAAAGATTGGGAAGAAAATAATCTAATAAGTCTTTGCACCAAATTCATGATTTTAGTACTGCCATTTTGTGATATTCTGCCCAGCTTTTAGTTTGAAATCAGTTAATTGTCTTCATTTTGGATTTAAGATAACATAATAAGTAGTAGTCAATCTGTTCTTTTTGGTTTTAACAGTCAAAAGGATTTTAGTCTTTGTTTTATTTTAATTACCCAATTAACTTCTTAGTTGTACTCTTATCTTGGGACCAAAAATCTGCAAATGATTTTAGGTTTAATGTTAATAGCAGAAAGAGAATGGAACTTGCCAATTACAACACTGAAAGGGAATGACTAGGCATGAGTTTGATTCCAGCTCAAAAAGCAAAAACTTTTAGAAGGTGAAATTGATAATATCACACATTAATGTCCCATTATTAAAATAATTTATAAAATGCTCCAACTCCCAGGTCAGAAAGCTAACCTTTGT
Source organism: Macrotus californicus (assembly GCA_007922815.1). Classification (NCBI taxonomy): domain Eukaryota; kingdom Metazoa; phylum Chordata; class Mammalia; order Chiroptera; family Phyllostomidae; genus Macrotus; species Macrotus californicus. The sequence goes on from VMDR010028482.1 coordinate 8,801, forward strand.
CAATCTAAGACTAAACTATCCTGTTATAATAGTTGGTGGTGTTGTTAGCACACTTTGAGCTGACCCACCAATTCACATCCAAGTACGTTAGAATTCATAAGCTGCAAAATAAATTGCTGTAAAAATAATGTCATTTTTTTACACCTTCCAAACTGCCTTGTAAGAAAAAAATACCTACTTTATTCAAGAGAGATGAAAGGGGGGGTGAGGTGGGGGAGGTATGAAAAAAGGCTGTGCATTTTGTATTGTGAGAAATTAGTCTTTCCAGTAAAACTGTTTACAAAAAAAAAGTAAAGGCCAGTAACGAAACTTACTATTCGGTGCTGAGTAATTTCTCCCTCTCTAGTACTACGGAGGGACTGAGTTCAAGGTCCCTAGACAAAAAAGGTCGACACTTATTTTTTTAATGCTTTTACAACGTTCCTTTCTCAGATGGGGGTTAAATCTTTTCAGAGGACAAAAGACTTTAAAAACGGCTGTTTTTACTGTGTGAAAGAGTAACCCCTCCCCTTCCAGCTACAGCCCTTGGCTTGTCCCACTTTGGGACGTCTCGCAAAAAGGGTGTTCACGTTAACTTGTGAGATAATGTTGCAAATCTAGGAATGATAGAGGATTCCGTAAGGGTTGGGGTACACCTCATAACTGATTTGTAAATGCAGATGGTAAGGTGACAACGCTGCTTTCTCCTTGGGTAATGTTCAGGATGATAGTATCATTTCAGAGTTGCTAAACGCTAAGGAGTTGAAAGAGAAGGGATAAAAGGACAGGGAATGGAGGAATAAAAGGAGGCAGGAACAGAGGGGTACGGAGAGAAACAGGATAGAACTGGAGCACGGGGATGAGAACTCCAGGACAGAGGCACAGAGCCCACTGCAGCACCGCACTCGCTGGCAGCCAGAAGCCAGTCCCAGAATCTCAACTTCGCACATGGGGGCAACTGCCCAGGAGTCCTCCGCCGGTACGGGAGCATTTGTCCTTTTGGACCGGACCGTCTAACAACTCGCAGATTCTCTTCTGCGGCAGTTGGGGCGGCACACGACGCTCAGCCTCCACACCCACCTCGTCCACCCCCGCCTACCCACACCTACTCCTCCTCTCGCACCCGGCACCCGCCCTTCGGAGCGCGCCACCCCAGCTACACTGCATTTGCAAGGTTCCGGAGACAGGGAGACAGCAGACACTTGCTGCCCAGCGGCTGGGGCTCCGGAGACCAGCGCGGCCCCTGGCGGAGCTCCGGACATCAGAGAGGCTGTGTGGAGCCATGATCTAGTACACCGCAGTGTCAACGTTAGGAGGCTTCAGCGCCTGTACTGCCACTGCAGTAGGGATCAGCCCCCGCCCCACCACCACCCCCTGCCAATCCCCCCCCACACACGAACACCGGGCCCCTAGTTCCTCCGGATCTTGAGCCAAGCCTGGTAATGCCACACACCCTCGATACCAGCGCGCTCCGCTTCCTGACGCGCGCCGCCACCACCACGCAGCCCTCCGGCCTGGCCTCCCAGGACTGCTCTCCCACAGCTGTGGCCGTACCCAAACACCTCACACTGAAATACCGGAAAGTGAACCCGGGGACCCAATTCCCCGAATCGCCTACATTTGCATTTCTTATGTAATGTACTGCAAGTTTCCTGGTTGGAGCCCTTTAGAATGGGGGCGCATAATCACCAGGAGGCTGAAACAGGGACTCAACGGCTGCACTGATCCAACCCGTGGTACCGGGACGCAGGGCTTTGATAATGCTTTTTAAAGGGGGCGTTTAATTACATATATTGGGGGGGGCTTGTCTTCTCGGTCTGGGGTTCTCTCCAGGCATATAAGCCCTGCTGCTCAAGTAGTCCCAGTAGCGGGAGGTCTCGGAGGCGGACCCGGGAATGAGTTAATATTCGGGCACCGGGAGCATACTGGGGAGGGAGGCGGGGGCTGATGGAGGAGCGGGGCCGCGAGGGAGGGGGCATCTTTTACTTTGGGTAGAGGTAATGGGGTGGCGAATATTGTGCAAGCTAATCAGAAAGTCTAGAACCGGTTCTCGGCACCGAGCTCTGCTCTCCGAACCTGCAGCAGAAGTAACGCGAGCTCGCGGTTCTTTTTCGCCGACAACTACCGAAGCTTCATCTGCCTCAGTCAAAACCTTAAGTCACAGCCCTTCAATGCTCCACCGAACAGCGGCAACCAAGTACATTTTTTAAAAACTTTCCTCCTCCCTCATAGTGATGGATTGTGTCACAGCCAAGAGAAGCTAATACTGGTTTTCTGGTTCACAGACGCCGATCCAGCCGTTACTTGTTTATCCATGCAACACCTCTATATGCAACACTGTGCTGGTTCCGTTTCTGTTCCCCTGCCTTCCTGCATAGCAGAACTGCAGATCTAGCTCAACGAGCAACACACAGATTATTATGAGGGAAAAAGATAACATGATGCATATTTTGCTTACCAGTTGGGTTCTTGTTTTTCTTAAGACTCTTGCCACAAAGACACTGCAGCATATGCGTTCCTTTGCTGAAAATGTTCCAAAGAAACCACATTGATTTGGGCGAAAAGCAATCCAGCAGCTTAGACACCCTGAGAAAGAAGAGATCCTTGTGGTTGCATAATAATAATTTGAAATCAGTTCTCCTGAAGAGGGGCACCGGTTTTACCATAGGAAAAACGATAATATTCCGAATCTTCTCCCAGTTTTTTCCTCTCACGTGGTATATTTCTTTGAGACTTCTCAGTGATTGTTTTTTTTCGGCCAGGGTGAATGATTTATCCTTCTTGATCACCACTGGATAATGACCAAAGGGTTGGGGAAAAAATCCTTTTTCAGCATGAAGCCAAACAAAAAAGCAAAGAAATCCCAACTGAGACCAGAACTAATCAGGGAGAACAGTAATGCACAAAAGATCCCCAAAGAGAAAACCATAGCCTTTTACTTGATCGCTATGAGGATGGGTGGGTCTGCAGAAGACGAAGCAGGATTCATCTCAGTGAGAGAAGACTGCCATTGTGTAGCCCCTAGGAGAGAAAGGGGGGGGGGGGGGGGAAAGAAAGAAAAAAAAAAGAAAAAAGGAAAAAAAGAAAGAAACCACCAGCACACACACTCACACACCAATACCACCTCCGAGATCTAGTCTGACAGCCGAAGACAGAGCCTCTCTTCTCTCAGTGTCGATTTTTTTAATAATCAATAGCCAGTGCCCAACAGGATCAGACTGAACCTGCAGTTCTTAATCACCACGAAGAAAAGATGCAAATCTAGGTGCCTCCTCCCCTGGCCAGGCTGGTAGTGGGTAGAGAGCGCCACCGATCCCCTTCCTCCTTCCTCTTACTCTCCCAGTTTCCAACAACGGCAAGCATGGGGAAAATCTCCGCTCCGGATTCCTCGCCCAGCCTCGGGTGTGAGTTACAGGCATTAGAGGGAGGAGGAGGAGTTGAAGTTTGCATTGAAAAGCCTGGCTTTCCATGACGTAGCCACGTGCTTTCAGATCCGTCACCAGTGAGATGCTTCAGCCCGCCCAGGGAGGGCAGTGTCACTGCAGTCTCTCCGCTAGTTCCCCTCCTGAAGTCCCCCGCCGCTGGCACAGGGCCCCAGCGTTGGACCCTATCCCCCGTATGCCCAGCGTGAGTTAGCTTGCTGATTGCTCTTGGAGCCATCTAACAGAGCGTTTTGTTAAAAGTGAATTTGGAAAAGAAAAATTACCGTTATAATTAGTCAACCTTAAAAAAATACGTGATTAGGGCCAACACTAGTTTCACCTAACATTTTCAAAAGCAACATCTAAACCATTAAGGAAACCTCAAGTTCCTTTAGTTCTTATTATTGGAATCCTACTTAAAGTGCTGTTTGCAAAATATAAATTAGGCGTATGACAAATATGTATTTGCAGAAACAGACTGTTAAAAGTGCAACCACTAAAACCAAGGTGGCAAAGATATATTTTGGTAGGGAGAGTCATTTGTACATGGGAAAATTTATACCTATTCTAGACAGACAATTCATTATCATCAAATAAATTTTTATACAGGAAGCATTCTGCTTAAATCACACCCGATTCATTGCTTGTTTCTGTAACCATTAATTGAACATTAAATCACCCTTACTCACTTCTTATCTATGCTAATATACAACCTTGTCACCAGCCACCACAATCTAACCTAACAAAACCAGCAAGTTTTCTATTTCACCAATGTATAAACCAGCTCTCCACATTTTCAGAAAAAAATCTAAATATTTTGGGCAGAGATGTTACTTATTTTGTCTTATTTGGGGAAACAATGCTATGTACAAAAATAGTCCAAACTGTTAAAAAGAATAAGTAACAAACTCTAGTGTACTCACCACTCAT
>VMDR010028483.1:0-13131 GCA_007922815.1 Macrotus californicus
GCCTCCTGGGTGCTTAGCTATGCTGAGATCAAGTCTTGGTGGTGGGAGAAGTCTTATTTGTACATTATCTGGGATGAGTTAGAAGTTGGTGGATGAGGACGTGGCTTCCACAAAACCCCTTCCATTTGTTTTCAGAGAGGTAGATATTATAAGCAAATTCAGTAACAAACACATTGCCTGATATATTCTGTCTTTAGACTCCACATGGACCTCTATGAAACAAATATAATAATCTACAGTTTGCCAAAGACTAGATTCAGAGCATGCTCAGAACAATGGGTCCTCATAAAATCTCAACCTGTTAGGCAAGACAATCCAACAGATTTAAGGAAATAGTACATGCTATAGTAATGATTGTTCAATATTGGGTAGAATATGAGTATTCTAAGAATAGGTAGTTACTGTACATGGTTGGGGGGTGGTAGTGGAAATTAGTACCTGGCAATACCAAGAGCCCTGGCAGATGCTCAGGAATCAGAGTCAGTTACCTTTAAAAACAGCCTAGAGAAAAAAAGAGAATTGATCATTAATTTTATAAATGATCCTGACCAGGTATTCAGAAGCATAGCAAGGCCCTTGCACTCAGCATATAATCACTTAAGATGGCCTTTACGACCAACAGTAATAACAGTAATTAAGATAGGACCATCAGCCCAGAGACATTTCCTTGCTGATGAACCCTCATCATTTGCTTGTGGAGTTGGACCCCTAAAAGGGCTTGAGGTATTGACAGATTGCCCTCACACATTGGTTGGGGTAACAACTGGGTCTGTGATAAAGTTAGAATCCCACAAAATGTTTGTGTGATGGTGAATTTTTGTGTCTACTTGTTTGGGCTAAGAGATGCCCAGATAGCTGGTAAAACATTTCTGAGCCTGTCTACGATGGTGCCTCTGGAAAAAGTTAGCATTTGAATCGGTAGTCTGAGTAAAGAAGATCACCCTCACCAGAGCAGGTGGGCATCATTCAGTCCAATGAGGGCTCACATAGAACAAAAAGATGGAGGAAAGATGAAGTTGTTCTCTCTGCTTGAGCAGAGACATCTATCTTGTCTGGCCCTTGAACATCGGTGCTCCTGGTTTTCAAGCCTTCAGACTCAGACCAGAACACTCATACCATTGGACCTCTGGTTCTCAGGCCTTCAGACTCAGGCTGAATTACACCACTAGTTTCCTGATTCTCCAGCTTGTCCTCTCTCTCTCTCTGCTATTTATCCTATTAATTCCATCAATAGTTCCTAGAACTTCTCCTATTGGTTGTATTTCTATGGAGAATCCTGACTAACACTGTTTGATCCTGAAGATCAAATTTTCTATCAAAAAGAAATTGATGAAATATAAGCTAGATCATGTATCAAATTTGAAGCATACAGATATAAAGTGCCTGAAACCAAAAACTGGCTGTGACCACGTTCTGGTATACTACAGCAACTAGAAGGGCGTGCTAAATGACTCTGTAGTAGTAGGGTCTAGCTCATATGTTCCCACCCAAACTGCAAAAATAGAACTTACAAGTTAAGAAATCAAAAATGGCCAAGGGCCATATTTCATTTTAACAATAATAGGTGAGTTTGATGATTCATAATATGAGTTGAAGTTTCCCAACAAAGTGCCAAATAACTACTTTGAAAATGATGAATCCCCAAGGTCATGGGCTCGGAGGATAGGCTCTCATCTTCAATGCATAACACTTCAATTAAATATGGGGAGTGGGGAGCAAATAAAAAGTATAAGACTTTCAATAAGTGAGCAAAGAATGAAGCTGAGAATCTTTTTTGATCTGAATGAGGACTAAGGCCCAAACACCTAAGGGAACAAGATGTACATACACTCCATGAGATCTTCAAGAAAGCTCTGTGAGTGACTGGGAAAACCTATTGACTCTTGTACTCTGGCAAATACAAAAGTTACACAAGGACTCTGAAAAAGGGTTGTTTAGCTGTTTGGTGGAATTTCTAGTAGACAACAGAATGTGACTTAAATTCCCTTGAGCATAAGAAATGAAATTAAGAAAAAATTCTAGGAATTCTGCTGCATTGCTAACATCTGTGTGGCATGGTACATACATTTAGCAGACAGACTGCACCCTCAGTTATATTTTCATTCACAGGGTAGCCACTGAATATAAAACACTCCATGCACAGTTAAGATTTTATACATAACTTCAAAAAGTCCCAAACTGCCTGAAAACCACTAAAGGGCTTAGGCAAAAACTGATTCATCAAAAGCTACTGAGTCTCAAAAACCACCAAGGACTAGGAGTACACACGACTAATACCTGTCTCCATGTTACTCTCAGCTTCCCTTTAAGTTCATCTGTGGATGTGATGGACAGTTCCCACACATGTCGGTAGCTTCCCATCTCAAGCTCCAGCTTCTCTCGGCTTTTTCCAGCACCATGAGCACTTGCTCAGTCCACAGAAAGCAGTAGGGAAGTATCAGAATTTAATGCCCCACTGGCAACCATCTACCAATGAGAGACTAGAGTCAGTGAATAAGGACCCCAGTCTCTCTGACCCTGTGTGGAATAATCCTGAGGTGTATTCCACATACTACTTCAGTGGGTTTCCAAAGGGATTCAGCTCCAGTTGTCCACAATGGAAACCTACCTGATCTTTAAGGTAGAATCTATTGGTTTTTCTCCCTTTCTTGTGTCACTTTGCCCATTCCTTCACTTATGCTCTCTGGGATCACCTTCCAAATAACCTATTTACTCACAAGTCTGTAGACTACCCAAACTCAGATAGGACAAATGGAACATAAGCACAAAATCTATGAAAACTACTGAATTTATGGCAAAGGAAATAAGCACATCATCCTTCTCTTCTTTTCTGTCCTTTTTATCTCCACTCTGTCACATACAAATTAATTAAAAACTCTAGTTTATCATGTTGTCATTCTGCTTAAGAAACCTCAGAACCTGGCCTCAATTTTGCAGGTATCTATTGATCTTGAGCTTTGAGTTTTTTTAAAGTCATCTTATTGCTCACATTCTAGAGACAGAGAGAAACAAATGTCTGGAAAACTGTCCCTGTGAAATTCGGAGACAATTAATTCTACTTGGGGACAGCAGAGAGATGTGAGAACTTCAGCATTTCCTCAGGTGTTGAGGAAAACTTTAGGACCAAGTACATAATATAAAATATTTAGAGAAGCAACGATGAAAGACTAGGATGAAAATTTTTATCTATTTTAACATAAAAGCTGTATTTTAAGAGGCTGTATTTGTAAACTAAGTAACTGTAATTGTCCACAAAACAAGTGTTAGGATAAATCTAATAATTGGTGGATGTAATGGTTCATGAACACCAGCTCAGATGGCTATGTTGCTCGAGCATAGCCAGACTTCACAAACCACGGCTGAGTGACAGTCTGACCACCTTGTGTAATGCGACCCTCAGAGAAAGTACAGCGGTACCTAAAGCTTAAGGAATAGCTCATTTGCAGGATTGCTCTGTTGAAAACTAGTCCACCATTAGAGAGATAGATAGATAGACAGACAAGAGGATACGTCACCTTTGTTCTTATCACTAAAGAGTAGTTTACTGAATGTCATAGACTGGCATTGTCCAGTCTATTACTGCTCATAGCTTAAGGGTTCTAAGACAAAAGCAACATTCTCTGGCCTGAGACCTAGCCTGAGGTCACTGGGGACCCAGACTCTCAGATAATGCTCTTAACTTCCTAACCAGAGCGAGGGGGAAATGTAACTACACTAATTATGAGACTCTCTGTGTCTTACAGCATAGGCTCTTCAGGCAGGAATTCTGATAATTATTACACAACCTGCAGGACACAGCCAGTGACCATAGATATTTAACTTATTTGGCATCTGATTAATGGCAGCATTGAGATGATTAGAAAGAAAAGTTAGGAATATACTAATGACTAGCACATGGTGCAAGTGATATAGAATCAGTTCCTTGCCAAAATAACCCATTTAAGGACCTACATGGGACTTGGAAGTGTCTATGGGCACTTGGGACAAGCACAGGAATATTGAGGGATCATGTAAATGAGGCAGTGCATAAATTCTACCCAAAGGAATATGGCCTGGATTGGGGAAAGAAGTTGTTTGGACAATACACTAAAGCTGGAGATGAGATTCTGGTATATACAAATCAGTATCTGGAATTAGAGGTGATTGTCTGAACAAAGGATATCAGATATCTTCTGGCTGATTTTGCTTGTTCTGTGACCTTACATGCAATGATTTCCCAAGAAATCTCTAGCCAGATCTTCAGTCTGGCAGCTGACACCTGGTGTTCCAAAAGGCATCGAGCATTGGCTACATGTCAGAAGGCCTAGCACCTTCCAGGGCACAAGGTTACAGACTGCTTTGGGATGGAGGCACTTTTAATTGCAGAAAGGAGACTCTTCCTTCAAACTGGCCAAAGGAGGAAGGACAGCAATTCTAGAAGGAAGTGAAGGGGATGATTTCCTCATTAAGTGCAAAGTACCCCATTTAAGTGACTCATCCCTGCAGGGTAAAGCCATTCACCAGGGAGTGGCCGAAGGAGGAACTTGGCCCCATTAGCTGAAAAGGCTGTACCAGAGTGTAGTTGAGGTTTTTAGGTTTGCTGGGCCAGGAAGAGCAACCACTTGGCTGCTCTCCAAATCAAACGTAGTGAGGAACCCCACTGTAATAGCAATAATACAGGGAAGAAATTTGGAACTTTACTTTTATAATTAAATCTAAAGGACAGCATAATTTCAATTCTGGTTTTCATTATTTTAGACATTAAATTCTTGGGGCTATGATTTTTGAACATTAATTTTTTCCCTGGGGACTTGACAGAAAAGAAGGTTATATTCAAATTTTGGACATTTAAAATGTTGTTGACATTTTGTTAATAGAATATTTCAATGCTTTTTAATTTATTGAATAATTAATAAGTTATTTGGACAATAGAGATCAATATAATTTGGAATATAAGTTAGAATGGAAGGTAATGATGCTTTAATTAGTTTTATTTGCTTTTTTTCTTTAATTAGTTTAATTTAATTAGTGACTGCTCTGACCCAGTCCAACGCTGACTACTAGGTGCTTTGGGAGAACACACAGAGGAACAGTGGCTGTTGTGAGGGAAGGACCCATGAAGAGGGGAGAGGATGGACCTAACAGATGGCTTACTTCTCACAAGTGCATGATTTGGGTATGTTATGGATAAATGTTTTTCCCAATTTCTCTGGTTTTCATGAGAAAGGATTTGCCTAAACACAGCTGGCCAGTCACCCCACCCTTTGTTCCTTGCCAAGAAGGTGGACTGAGTACAAGAAGGTGGACTGAGCTACCTGATTGGTGGAAGACAGCGCGAGCACCAGGACACATTGTGGAATACCATTCAGCTTTATCAGTGAATTAGTTGGCTTTTTCTGTGGCAATAAACCATGCCAATATATCAGAGGCTAACAACCATAAATATTTATTTCTTGCTCATGTTACATAAGAGCTGCAGGGCAGCTGTACTTTTGCTCAGCGTTGCTTTGCTAGGCTCAGCTTGGCTTGGCTCCAAGTGCCTTCTCAGTCCAGAGACCCAGACGATCGTCGTATCCCTTATCTGAGACACACCATTCTTATAGGTGAGGGAAAACCACACAGCTCACTTGAGGCTGCTACTCCAAAATTGCAAATGTTTTATCTGTTCACATCCCATTAGCCAAAGCAGGCCCTAAGACCCAGCCCGAAGTCAGTAAGGCAGGGCCTACCCCTCTCACATGACAATGAGTGGGAGCGTAGAAGCCTGCCGTAGGGAAGCAGCGAATAGTTTGGAAATTATAATTCCATCTTCCACAACCACATATAAAGACAGCATCCATCTTTCCATATTCCTGAACACAGAGTCTATCCACTAGAAACAGTGGGGAACACAGGGGTCCCAAAAACCAAACCAATCCTCCTCAGCATTCTCAGATCTTTTATTTTTTGTCAAAGTCATAGATGTGAAATGAAATATTATTTAATTGAAATGTTCTTGACCACTAGTAAGGCCAAGCACATTTTCACAAGTTTATTAGCTATTCAAATCCTTCTTCTACTGAGTTGGCTATTCATATGTTTTGCATATGTTTTAGTTTCTGATTTTTGCTTATTGAGTTTTGTGTGTTCTTAATATATTCTGAATATTAACCTTTTGTTGGTTAAATATGTTGCAAATACGTTCTCTCAGACTAAGGCTTTGCTTTTTTTTCTTTTAAAAACTAATGTATTTTGAAGCACGAAAGGTCTTATTTAATGTAGTTGCAATCAATAAATGTTTCTATTCACTTCGTGTACTTTGTATAAGGTGCCACTCCTCACCCTGAGGTGATAGAAGCATTCTGCCATATCTTTTACCGAAACTTCTAACTTATGCTGTTCGCAAAGGTGGACTTTACAAGTTAGAAATTGATGCTCAAAGTGATTACTGAATTTTCCTGAGCTCATGTGGATAAGTGAATGGGCCAGAATTTTAACTCCGGAGAAGAGCATGGCTCTACAGAAAACTTGCCATTTCTATGCCAAGTTGCCACTTTTCTTAGCAAGATGTTAACTTATTTTGATTTAGGCTCCCTCGAAGGTGCTTTCCCAACATTTAGAACTTTCCTTGTCATATTACAATGGCTTGTTTAATTATCTGCCTCCAATTAAACTCTAGTGTCTGGGAATGCTAAGACATCATCTGTCTCCTTCATTGTACCATCCTAGCTTGTGGCACAAATAAAAGGGATTTAATGTGTATTTTCCAGATGAATGAATATGGTAAATAATATAACCTATGTAACTGTTGGTTCAGTTCAGATTTTTTAAAAGTATTGATTGAGCACAAACTATGTGTTAGGCACTGCTCTAGTGTCTGGTGGTACAAAAATAAATAAAGATATTTTCTATGCCATCTAGAAACTTATAATCTCAAGACAAACATGGATGCATACATAAGTGAATTTTAAGTTGATGTAGCAATGGTAATAAAAGAAGTATGTATTGGTTAACTCAGTAAGGTCATTTAACCCAGAAAAAGCTATCTGGTAGAGCAGGCAGCTGAGATAAATCTTGAAGCACAAAAAGAAATTAATCAAATGAATAAGAATACAGAAAGGGTGGCACTTCAGGTGTATGGGACTACATGCACAGGTGAATGAGGGTACAGTAGTGCAGCATCTCTGAGGAAACATGGGTGTGTGGTTTTATTAACACACACAGTAGGAGTTGGGACATGGCATGGAGTGGGACCAGAAAGGCAGAAGTGCCTAAGTGAAAAAAGTAAGTGCACCATTTCCCATTGTTCCCTGTAGGCAGTCTTCTGCATGCCGTGGCTGATAATGAAATGCTGAACATAAAGAGTGTTATTCTTCTAGGATTGGCAGAGAGAGGAGGAATCGATCTCGGTTAGCACCCCTGGAGGGGTCTTCCTACACACCATCTGAAAGTTTGATGTACTAAAATAAATACTTTCATGCTTTCCCAAAGTATCATTTCATCCAGTGAAAAGAAATACACATAGACTCTAAAATGTGGACAAGAGGTGAAACTGAGCCAGAGGCATAGCTTGAGAGGTGTAAGGTAGGCAGTGATAAGACTGAGTGATTAGAAGCTTTGGGATAGCTTTGGTCATGCTGGCGGGGACAGGAGTCTAGGGAGGGGACTCTCACTGGGGCAGAACTGCCCTCAAAGGTCTGGAGTGGGAGTAAGTAGGGAGGGCAGACACATGGTGGAGCAGCAGAGGCAGGAAAGGTGTTTGGGGGGCCAGGGAAGTGTCTTATTTGGATGGTTGATAAAATAGCATAACAGTATTAGGCTATTAAAAACTAAACTGCTTAGTGGCAACTTTAAGCAAGCATTCTCCAATTCTACTTAGAACCCATAGAAAGGTCAAAGACCGACAGCTAAAGCTTTAGACAAGGGCTGTGCTTCATTCTCATCACCCTCATCTGATTGGAAGGTATCAGTGCCTCCTCCTAATGCTTTGGACCTTGAGGGTCCAGATGAGCTGCATACCCTAAGAGTATGTACTCCTCAACATCTGACACACCTCTTGGGACTGGAGCTGAGATCCTGGTTAGTCCCCGTACTGTTCACAGTGTCAAAGAGGTGGCCACAGAGGGCTGCACTGTGCCAAGGAGAGCAGATGAGCACATCTGAAAGTAAATATATATATTTGTATGTTTATTTATTCAGTGCATTTATGTATTTCATAAGCTCTGATTGAGTGGCAAGAGAGGGCACTGGTAACATAATAGCAAGATTACCAATATAGGCTTTGCTCTCAGATGGCACTGGGTTAAACCCCAGATCTGCCATGATGCAGCTGTGTGACTTTGAGGAGGCTGTGTCTCAGAGTCTGTTTCCTCATCCCTCAGCTAGAGCTATAAACATTCACCAGTAAGTATTCTCTGGTTTACATAAAATACTGCATGTTTAGTGCCTAGTACTGCACTTTCAACAAAGTAAGTGCTCAAAACACCGTGGCTGTGGAGAGCACTGATAACGAAGAGGAAGAAAAAGAGAGGCTGAGGACATGCTTTATGCCTTCCTTCCCCTAAACAGTGGGAGGGTCAGATACAGAGAATGGAGTGAAAGAGACTAAACGATTGAAAAGGAGAAGGGCCAAATGTCCATTTTCTATCGTATAGCCAATTTTCAGGCTTTGAAGTGAACCACCAGTACCCCATTTCAATTTCATTCCCATTTTATTGGATGGTGAATGAGCCTCTTTTAAATATTCCATTTGCGCTGGAATCTCTAGTGAGCCCATGTGCTTTGTGTTGGTACGAACTGTAGCTGAGTGAGGACTTCTTTAGCCCAAGGAGTCTTTAATGCAGACAGTCTTTTCATCAAGGAACATGTATGAAGGACCATGGACAAAGCCAAAGGAGTAGAATCGAGAGCAGAAGGTGAGGATGGATGGGGCAGGGGAGAGTGGTGGGGGAAAAATGCAGACAGCTGTACTTGTACAACAATAAGATAAATAAAATTAAATTAAATTAAAAAGTTCACTGGAGAAATGCAAATTTAAAAAAGGAAAAAGAGTCTGTGGTTTGGAGAGGACAGCCCAGTGAAGCCTGCTGTCCCCAGATAGTGTGATTGCCCCTATTGTTCTTTTCTGCACCAGTGACACACTAATTATGGGTCATTTCTTCTTTTGCCTTCTTATTGCTCTTGAATAATCGCAGCAGAAATATCCTTTTCACTTTTTTCTAGAAGACAAAATAAGATTCATATAAGAGTCTTAGGCTTTATGCTATTTGAGACCTCTTGCCTGATTTATATTAATGATTATGTTGATGTGAAACAGAATGCAAACCAATCATTCTTTTCGGGGTATGCAATTAGTATGTGGAAAGTGATGAGTCACCCTTCTGCATACAAAAAACATGTTAGAATGATGAGTGATGGAGAGGATCAAACCCACAACCTATTTTGCTGCAAGAAAATTATTCACTTGTTTTGAATGTGGTGATGGCTACCTTTGTCATGGTTTGGCTAATCACACTCAATCTTCAGGTAATGCTGGGGTGGGACAGAGGCTTTGGTTAGCAGTCCTTGTAGCATTTCAAAACTCCTTCTAGAAAGCATACCATGACAATACTTATTATTTTAATGAAAATGGGAAATGGGGCCCAGGGTGGATTTGATCATCAGATGGATCGGATTTTCATGCTACTTGTCTTGAGTGAAGCTACTGGTTGTGGAATTTCTGGAACCCGGTGCAATCCCACAGAAACTCCAAAGCTAAAAAGAGAAGGGTCGGAGCAAAGGTCGGATGCTGAAGGCAGACATTCTTCTGGGCCTAAAGAAAGAATAGGATCCAATGGACTACTCATTCCTTTGCTATCCAGCCGCTTTGAAATTAGCCACTAGTCATATGGTTATGGAACACTTTGAATGGGGCTAATCAGAACGGACATGTCCAGTAAGTATGAAACGCACACCACATTTCAAAGACCCAGTATGAAAAAATGTAAAATGTCTCATTAATAATATCTATATTGATTACATGTTAAATGACAATTTAGCTATGTTGGATTAAGTAAACTTTATTATTCACAGGAACTCTACCTGTTTTGTTATTTTCTTTTCTTTTCTTACTTTATATAGTGTGGCTACTAGTAAATTTAAAATTACACATGTGACTCTCATTATGTTTTGACTGGACGGCACTGCTCTGAAAACTTGCCTCCAAATAGTGAAGTGACTTTTTTCCTGAAGGCCTTTTCCATGTTTGTGCCCTTTTATGAAGTGTTTATCAACATTTATGGTTTGCCAATTAATTTCAGTCGGCTTCTCATAAAGTCAGTAAACACGGTATCTGGAAGGAGTCTAAGGCATTTTCCTGCCAAAACGCGTGGGATGTTGCATGCCCCATTTCTTCTAAACCACGAGTGATGCACAGTCTGCAAAGACTTCATCTGGACTATATGGGGCACCAATGGAATGTTCTTCATGTGGGTGTAAGGGTAACTTTGGCAAACAAAAATCTCACCAAATTTTCCAGGTGCCTTTTAAAATGTCATCGATTATAAATTTGTATCAAGTACCAAAGTATATCATTTGAATTACATAGGACATGGCCATTGATAAGTACAAAATGTATAAGTTCTGAGAACAAAATACGTATTGGTTTAGTTAATTGTATGCTGAAGGACACAGATATTCATTCCTGGAAGCAAAAGAAATCATTTAACCTTAATTGAAGCATATTTCTCAGAACCTAAGCTTGGCGAGAAGGGCTGAATATGGCACCGTAAAATAATGGAAACGCTAAGGACTTTGTAACCGTCCAGGTTTGTGAAAAATGACAGTTGCAACTCAGTAATTGTAATGAGCTCCGTGGCACCACTGAACCTGTGTTTACATATGTAAAATGAGGACAATTATATCAGCCTTTCAGGGATATTGTCAAGATAATTCTGGACACACTGATTTGGATGGGCTGGTAGAATCCAGGTGGAGGTGTCTATCAGAAAATGCAGGGCTGGCCCCAGGAAGTGAGGTGCATGCTGAAGGTAGAGAGGAGGTAACTATTCCCTTGGATGGGATCCTCGAAGCAATGGGACTAGACAGGCTTGCTGCAGATGATGGTCTGAAAGGAAAGTGAAGTGAGGAAAAGAGAAAGAAAGGGACGAGGACCAATGAAATAGAACTCCTTTATTCAGGAGAGAGAAGGGGACAAGAATGAAAGAGGAGAACAAGTAGCTTCACCCAGGAGACAACAGATGCCCAGACTGACTCCATGCTTTTCCGGGCCCCTCCTTCCCAGAAGCTTCAACTCAGGCATTCCTAAATGGGTTCAATTTTCTTTCTCAATTTCTCTGTCCCCTCCCCTCCCCTCTACTTCTCCCTTATCCTTCATTACAAACTCACATTCTCTGACTTCCTATTTTTGTGGAGCTGCCTCTCCTAGAACTCATTTCATCTCTGTTTGCCTCACAGCCATCAACCCCTCTCTCACTCCTTGTTCTCACTCTGCAGACCTCAAGCAGTGCCAGGGGCCTGATCCCTTCTTCCCCGGGCAGGCAGGTGGGGGTTGGAAGACCAGTGCCACTACATGTAGCCATGCAACTATTGCACTAAATGGAGCACAGTAACACAAACTTTAAACAGAAACTAAACATTTATTTATAGCAATGTCAGATAAAAAAGAGTTTACCATGGTTTTCCTATTTAGTTGAAGGATGCCTGGTAGGTGTTCAACTGCATTTGTTAAGGAACTTGAATTTGGGGGGAAATGTTTATTGTAAGCTAAAATGCTTCCTCCAATCAAAGAAAGAATTTTAGTGAACTGTGGTAAACTATGGATGTGTTAGTATCCTATGTATCTGAGGTAGGTTTTGGATTTTGCCACTTAGGGTATTAATATAGAGATAATTTAAAAGACAGATTATAGAGTATCATATGAAAATTCTGACTTTCACAGATAAAGTTATAGAAGTGCAATGTACTCAAGATTGCTGGAAATCTTAAAACCATCTGAGAACATATTCTTATGTAATTTCCAGACTCTATTGTCCTCTCTTGGTTTTACAAACTGTAGTTATCCAGTGTGTTAAACTGTTTGAAAATGGCTGAAATAAGAACCTCTGGCTGCACTTGTGTTTATTTTTTAAGGTATGTTTCCTTCACTTTTCTGCTTTTTAGGGACAATTTCAGTACTTTGGTACAATAACTCATTTTCTATTCTTGCAATTTTCTGCAACAATCGCAGTTTCTGTTTGTTGTGCAAAGCATGGTTTGGGTAGTGGTAAAACTTATATCTTGTAGAGAAATGACCCATTTTCCCATTTTCAAACCCAACTCAGATTTTTCAAGGAAAAATTTATCATTGTACAATTCTTTCTTACTTTGGTTTTAACAATTTTCTGATTTTGTTCAATTGCTTTTGACATAAAAGAATGGAAGAATTGACTAGTGTAATGCATAGAGATTTCTGTTGAGCTTTAAGGTCTGAATGAACTTGGTCACATGGTTCTATCTGGAATGTTAAGCCATTTGAGATTGGCTAAGAAAATCTAAAGTACAATAATAAAAATGCTCCTCATTTCCTTGAAACACTTCATTCTTCTCATGTAGTATACTTCAAAACAGATTTTTACTTTTTAATTTATAAGTGAGTGATAGAAAACAGATTTTGTGGAGTTTATGATTTTTGGAGAAATTTATGATTATGAAAGAAGGACTAAGATCTAAAGTTGGAACCAAACAAAGGTTAAGCTGCCCAAATGGTAAATTCAGCCAAACATGGCACCCTCATTGTGGGTTATGGCTGATTTCATTGGGAATGCTACTATGCTTCAACCCTCTGTTCCTGAATCCTAAAATAATAAGTGTCTCTGGCAACCAGAATATATGTAAAAATGATTTGATTTTCAAGTAAGCATGTGTACTAAAAGATCTATCAGCTTGAATAAATACAGAAAGATTTAAGGCTATTCAAAAGCATAAAAATGGGAGACTTTATTCAGAAAAAGAAGGCAAACCCTTTTTTCAATGGGCACTGGTCTTTACTTTTAACTTCATAGCTCGTAAACATTGGTATTAATTAGTGCTTCTTCCTTTTATACCTTACATTAAATTATAATTATTTGAATCTCTGTTTCTCCTGGTAGCTTTTCTATAACAAGAAAGTATCTTATTCATTTTCCCATCCCCAGC
>VMDR010028484.1:0-13131 GCA_007922815.1 Macrotus californicus
CAAAATAGCTACTGAAGAAAGTCAGATAATGCTCACGCACAGGCATCACAAGAGGCTGCTGGCGTTTATCAGTCTGTGTGTTCAGCACATCCCCACTTTTGCTCAGGACACTTCCTGTTGCCTTTGTGCATGAAATTGCCAAGTCTTCCCTCAGGGTCACCTTTGAAGCCTCTGACAATTTAGGGGCAGCCAAGCTTTTTCACACGGTTGATTGGTTCAGGAGGGGGCGACTGACGCAGGCTGGCCCAGTCACTGGCCTTCTCTGGATAAGCTAAGAAGCTGGACTGAAAAACATTCCAGCAAAGTGCTCTGAGGACATATATTACAGGAGCTATTTATGACAGCCATTTTTTTCTTCTTTCTGTGAACTTCAGACCACAGCCAGCAATAAAAGCATTTTTTTAAGGTGTGAAACAAGCAATAAAAAATATAAACTATAAACTATAAAGATGGATAAAGAATAGCATAGAACAACCAAAAAATACAAAACAACAAAACAACTTGACAGAGTTTGGTCCCTGATTTCTGATCCTAATGGAATGTCTGTCCATCTGTCCACATCTTCCATGAGATGTGCCAACACCCTTGTAATAGACTCATGGTTAATTCACTCTTTTACTTTAGTTAACTCAAGTTAGATTTGGTTTCTAGCACCCAACAAGTCTGGACTTAAAGATCAGTTTTGAAAATAGGTAATATTGTAACTCAATGTAGAATATATTTTCTTTAAATAAAACTTCTCCACATAATTTCACAGAAGCAAAAGAAATGTCACCACTTTTTCTTAGTTAAAAGTTTAAATGTTAATGTTAGTTTGAAGAAAAAAATTATAATGTACAAGCAAGATATTACATTTGAATAATAGATGCTTGCCAATTTATCATTGCATAAAGCAGTGTTCATAGCAGCCTTCTACGTAATAGCAAAAACTGAAAACAATCCAAGTATCCACCAATAGCAAAGACAATTAATGCTACCTGAACACAGTGGAATATTATATGGCAGTCAACACGTAGACATAGCTATACACAACACAGCTGGATCTTAGCAAAATAAAATTAACTCAGAAAGCCTGAAAGGATTGTCTAGGACGGAATACACTTTGGTAAATGTCAACAACTATAACATAAACTTACACTTTAATAGTAGTTATAGGTGAAATAGATACCTATAACTAAAATGGTAGGTAAGGAAATGATCGTCTTGAAATTCAGGAGAATGCATAGCTCAGTTAGAGGGAGGCAGAGAGAGGGTGGGGAGCATTTGATTTCTTGTGGGCTAGTAAATATCCCCCTTCCGGGATATCTACAGAGAGTAATATGTTGAAGAAACAAATATTCAGTAAAGAAAAGTGGGCCATATATGAACCAAAGACATGAGTATTGCAAGAGTCAAGAATCAATGTTAATTGATCGTTAATCTAATCTGCCCTTCAACATACACAAAACAATACATTATAAAGTGTGTTTACAATTTTAGCCAGAAATGTGACTAAACCATTTTGAGTAAATTTTATCAATATTATAGAACATTAAAGCATGAACATTTTAAAATAAATTTAAATTTAGAACTTTTATAAGCTACATTTTATATTTTAAATAATATTTTAGAATGCATCAGCTACAACATTCCAAATGGTTCTGACACTGTAATGTGTAAGGCGCATTTTCTTTCCAAAGTTAAACGTGAGAAAGGCAAGTGAAGTTCACAGACGAGATGAAATGAGGGCCAGGTAGTTACAATGGGCAATGGAGACAAGCAGTGAGGAGAAGGCGTGTCTACCTCTGCTTGTCCATCTAGCTTTATTATTCATGATGGGGCCCTGAAAATGGTTTTTCAGTTTCGATGACTGTGAAAGCCAACATTTTATTCAGCGTAGATTGGATGAGATTGAAGATGAACCGTGAATCGGTAATGTATGCACCCAAGACATGGCTGAGAATTATGAGCAAGGTGACCTGATACAGTGTTTCTGAATAATTGGCTCTCTGACTTCCTAGGAAATCTCACCTTATTACCTGAGCATGATATTTTCCATTTTATAGCTCAGCAGAATGGGCCTACCAAAAAGTGTGCTGCTAGTTTGACTCACATAATCCTCAAAAATCATGTGCCATTAAAGAAAAAATTGAGCAATGTATTTTTCATGTACCCAAAACTTCTCTCTGTGATGATGACAATAAAAAATCTAATTGTATTCTTCCACAGGCCTGGCTGTCTGGTGGAGATGGAGTGAGGTTTCAGTCCACCAGTTACCCTGCACTGATTGTAGGGCTTGATCAGAAGGGCTGTGTGTTACAAGGCAGATTCTGTTCTACCCGAAATTTAAAAATAGGAAAATGCCCCAACTGATAAGTCAGTGAAGGTCAGGATGATTTTGCATTTCCCTTTTAGCCCAGAAACTGTGTTCTCTTTGTTGTCAGTAGGATTTTTGTGTGTATTACAAACACTAACAATTCGAAAATGACGTACTTTGAGAGCTAAATGTGGTTCAATTTTGCCTTTCAAGTCATCTGGGATAATGGTTACCAATCAACTCAGTTTTTATATAATCAGAATTATGTGTACAAGGGGACTTTTTGCAAAAAAAGTCAAAGATATTTGTGGTCGATGGGGCCTTCTTACAAATAAAATAACAACTATAACCAATAGCTGAGTATAGTGAGGGGCACACAAAACTCTAACCTAAGGCAAGAGTCAGCAGATATTTTCCCACTGGAAATGGACTGGGGGCTCTGGAAGGTCCTTTCTTTAGTTTTTCAATGATTATGCTGTTGAATCCCCAAGGCAGCAATTTTGTGAACAACACTCGAAAAGTTTTTTGAAAAACACCATAGTTTTATCAATGAATAGCCCTACAATTAAACCAACTTTCTATTTTAAAGTATTGTTTTAATTAGCAAAATGTATTATTAATTTACTGGCTATATCTTAAATTATTTACTCATATTTGGATTTACTATCAATTGATTCACATTAAACTGTTTTAACTGTTTTACCTATTATATATGCTTGATATTATCCATAATAGAATTTAAATGCTGCATAGGTCTAAAATACTCATTTTATGTTTTAACTGTTTTTAATTTTTTTAATTTATTGATTTTAGAAAGAGAGGAAAAGATAGAGCAAGAGAAACATTGATTTATCATTCCACTTATTTATGCATTCATTGGTTGATTTTTGTCTGTGCCCTGACTGGAAATCGAACCTGCAACCTTTACATTTGGGGATGATGCTCTAACCAACTGGGATTCTGTTTTACTTTCATTATATTTCAATACATTTCATTATGTTTCAACATTATAAAATTCATTTTATGTTTTTTTTATATCAAAATCATTTCAGATTTAACTTTGTTGAGTGTTTTAAATTTCCAAAGTGTACACCAGGTGTGAGTAGTATTAGTCAGTGAGTGAGCTGTGCACTCGGCTGTCCCAAAGGAGCTGAGCATTGTCAAACACTAGTATCATCTAATTCAAGACTTTTCTATTTATTTCCGAACTCAGGACCATGATATGCTAACATAAAATTGTCTTTCATATAAAATAATAATTCCTGAGCAACCACTTAAGGTCAAAAACAATGTTATCTTCCTACTTTTGATTGATATAATGATAAAAAAGGCTGGACCCCAATTATGAAAAGTACATATTCATACAGATATTTTTCTGTTGATTTTTTTCTCAATAAGGATGACTGTTTTATGGAACATTTAAACTCTGTAACTTTCCATTACCTCCAGCTTCATTTGCATACATTTCCCAGTTTGTCCCTTATGTTTGTAACTGTTGTTCTTGTAGATTTCGAGAGTTTCCCTATAACATAATACCTATTTTTATTTATGTATAAATGACATGCAACTGAGAATTACAAGACTGCAGGAATGGAATAGTAATCAGCTCATTTGCACTGAAGTGGACTCATTAGCATGCCAGCTGCTGGTCTTTCCCACCCAGTAGTCTTCCTGGCAAACAAGGTCCCAGGGGAAAAGTCTTCCATCTGGCTAAAGAAAACCATCCTGTGCTTTAAAAGTCTCTTCAGGATGAAGTATTCATTGTTTTAATAATAATAATAATAATAATATTTTAAAATCCAGACATAGTTTTCCAGTGGCAGCTCTTTCTCTAGTAGATCTAATGTATACAGACCTCGATATATATTTTTACAGTATTCCTAATTTTAGGTTAGATATTGCATAGGAATTACATGTGAAACATAACTTCCAAAGAGATGCACGTAACTTGGTACAAGAATTACATAAAATATCAATTGAACTTCAGAATATAACAAATTGTACAGTGTATGTAAACATTCCAATCTTATATGTATGTATTGTATACACACATGATTGCATGTATGTTCTCGAATACAGGCTGACATTGCAGAAATCATTGCAACCTACATGAGTGCAACAAAGAAGTGACCATCTGTCTTACTGTTTTTGAAGCATTCTGATTTTTGTATGTCTTATACTGATTTTAAAACCTCATAAGAAATACTTGCTAAACGATGATACTGATATACTGACAACACCACGTAAATAACTCAACTTTTCCTTTACATTTAATTTCAATATATGTGCTCTTGAAGATGCTTGGCGTTAAATTGGGCAAGTGCCACCCTTCATTATCTATAGCCCAGAGGAAAACCAAGCTGGAGGGTTTTCACAACTCTTTGTGCTTTGTATAATCCAATTATTATCACCAACACAAGCTGCTGTTATTTTGCACGTAAAACTCTTTCATTCCTCAAAATTCTCTCCAACTTAAATTTACTGCCTACACTATAAAATATTTTTGAATACATTTAAAAAGTGTGTTTGTAGCAACTTAGCTCTTCCCTTTTGTATGAACCTTACGTAAAGTTGCTCTGGTTCTTTCTAGTCCTTTTTTTTCACTTGGCACAGTGTTTCATAGCATCTAAGGAAAATAAGATTTAAAAAATAAAGATAAGAATTTTATAAGTTTTTCTATCTTTAGGTAAACATAAGAGCAAATATTTTGAAGATTGTTGACACATTTGCAAAAATTATAGTGTAGTCACATTAGAGCCAGAAGGGCCATCATCAACAAATCAACAAACAAGTGCTGGCCAGGCTGTGGAGAAAGGAGAACCCTTTTGCACTGTCGTGGGAATGCAGACTGGTGCAGCCACTGTGGAAAGCAGTATGGAGATACCTCAAAAACCAGAAAATGAATCTGCTTTTTGACCCAGTGATCTCACTTCTGGAAGTATATGCGAAGAAACCCAAAACACTAATTCAAAAGAATGTAAGCACTTCTATGCATTGTAACGTTATTTAGAATTGCCAAGATATGGAAGCAACCCAAGTGTCCATCAGTAGATGAGTGGATAAAACAACTATGGGATATTTACACAATGGAATTCTACTTGGCTATAAAAAAGAAGAAAATTTTACCCTTTGCAACAGCATGGATAGACCTGGAGAACATTATGCTAAGTGAAATAAGCCAGTCAGAGAAAGACAAATACCAGAAGATCTCACTCATACGTGGACTCTAATGAACAAACTGAACTAACAAGCAAACAGAGACAGACTCATACATGGAGAGCAGATGACAAGCTAGTGGGTGGAGAAAAGATTAGAGGGTGGAGGGATTAAGCAAAAAAGAAAAAGCACTCATGGACAGGGACGACAGTGTGGTGACTGCTGAGGGGAGGGTATAAGGGGACTAAACGGTAATGGAAAAATATAATAAAGACTACATATTTTTAAAAAGTAACTTGCTTATTTAGATTTTTCCTAATACTAAGAACGCTCTCTTAAACTCACTGGCTTTGGTGAGAGATATTGACATCCATTTAATACCCCTCAAAATGCTATATGTAAATCAAAGTAACCATCACATTGTACCCCTTAAACTTATATAGTCATGTATGTCAATTATTTCCCATAAAATAGGAAAAATGCTAAAAGTATTAGGAAAAGCATTAATGCTCTTTAATTATTGTTAATACATTACAGCAGCAATGTTCAACTGCTGCACTACAAGAATTTTTAAAACATGCCCTACCTGACTACTTAGTCAAGGACACTGACCTCTTTTCCTTTAGATTGTCAAACTGAAAAATAACACAATAGCTGTCAGGTATGAATGCCCCTCCTTGAACCATAGACATATAGGTCATATAATTGAGTTGCATCTTATTGGTCATGTTGCATAATAAGGTTGCATCTGATTGGTTACATCTTGGTACCAGAAATCCTTATATGCAAGTATAAGCAACTGACTTTTTAAAAAGTCACTTTGGAGCAAAAAAGGTAGGTAATTACTATTATTATTTTTTGTAAATCAATCAAAATTATACCTATCTTTTTGTCAGCTTGGCAAAATATATATATTTTTGGTGTGCCACAGAATTCTAGTCATTTCTGCGTGCCATGAGACAGAAACGGTAGAAAATTGCCACATTCCAGCATACTCAGTTGCATGCAAATTAATGAAATCCTCACTTCTTCATGCTGTGATGAATTGTCTCAGGATATGTCTATGTAACAGTAAAATTAAAAAGAAGGACATTTGCATGTTGTTGTTTTTCTGCTTTATATTACATAGCATTTTGATATTTCAAACCTCTGGTTATTAAATTTTAGTATTTCATCCACTGTGTTGCACTTCTATAAACCATTGTTTTAAAGGGGCCCGACTGAGCCTAAAATCTAAGCAGTGGTAGAAAGAGCTGATACCGATGAATGACATGTCACTTTTACCTAATAACCTACGAAAGTGGAGCAGGTCTATTTCACACATACTATTTTCTTTCTCATGTCTTACTAAAAAACAAAGGAATGTTTTCCTAGGGGAATATAATACAGTGTAGAGAGGATTCACATTTGCTCAAGAAGCAAACTATTTTTAAATAATTAGCTCAAACAATACCTCTGGGTGTTGTAAGCCATAGGCTGTGGGTGTGCCCGTTGTACGAGGCGCAGGACGATCTGTGGGAGGTAATTTAGCAGTAGGAGCATCTGGCTCCTTTGCAGGCTCTTGACGCGTTTTTCTTGGCACCACTTAGTTACCTCTAGGTTGATCACTTGATGATACATTTTAAAAGGTCCAGGGATTATTTGGCTAACAGTTAACCTGTACTTATCCCTTTTTCCTTTTTAATTGATGTTGCCCTTATTAAGTCAATGTAGTGTGCGTGTGTATGTTTGTGTGTGTGAAAATACCCCAAAGCATTTCATAGTCTAAAATGTGAAAAACTTTGGAGATCCTATTATTATAGAAAACTCTTCCCCAAATCTGTAACTCTATGAAGCCTGATTACAAGTGATAATATTACAGCTCCCTTAAAAGAAGCTTCATCAAATAATATAACAACGAATGCACATTGAGTTACATACCATTGAAGGGTCCCACTTCCAAACTTAGGCAGGGAAAGGTTAAACAGAACAGAAGACCACAGTCCAGCTCTTGACTGATATGCAGTTTCTACCAATTATAACTGACTAAACGAAGTCAAATTATAATTTAGTTGTGAAAATGTTCAAGTGAAGTAACATAACTATTGGTGTGGATGAATAATTTCAGTTATGTGGGCATGGTTGCTATTTTTGCAAAGCTTTCCCAGAGGTCCATGTTTAAACAAGATATATGAAATTCTGCTGTTTAGCACAGAAGTGGTTAGCTCAGTATTTGCAGAAATAGTTTGGAGAGCACCTCTAAAAAGATAATTAAGCATTTGGCACTTAATAAATTCCACCATAGCTTATATTTATATGTACTTATGCTCATAAATATGCAAGGTCGTTCCGAAAAAAGTCCAGCCATTGTTAATATAACATGAATAGTTTCACAACACTGATGTAACCTGGCAGCCAAGGAGAGTGGGCTGGAATGCACATGTGTGAGCAAGGATGATTTCACTGTACCAGTCAGTGAGGGCAGTAGATGCCACGGAGTGAGCCTGCATACTGTGTGACCATCACATTCAAAATGGCTGAGTGGGTAGAGCAAAGAATCTGCGACAAATTTTGCATAAAGCTTGCATATTCCTTTGCGTGAACTATTTGGATGATTCAGAAGACTGCAGCTATGAGCACGCAACTGGTGATTGGCAGCTTCATCACGACATGAGAGCTCATACATCATGTCTTTTGCAGAGTTTTTCAGTGAAACATCACATCACCCAGGTGACTCAGCCCCTCTGTAGGCATCCCAGATTTGGCACCCTGTGACTTCTGGCTTTTCCCAAAACTAAAATCACCTTTGAAAGGGAAGAGATTTTAAACAGTTGATAAGATTCAGGAAAATACAATGGGGCAACTGATTGCAATTGGGAGACCTGTGTGAGGTCCCAGGGTGCCTACTTTGAAGGAGAGTGAAGAGTCATTGTCCTATGTACAATGTTTCTTATATCTTATTCAATAAACATTTCTATTTTTCATAGTACCTGGCTGAATACTTTCTGGACAGATCTCTTGTGCATTTGTGTATGTATGTATTTAGGTATGTGTATATGAATTAGATTGAATTGTGGACCTATTTCTTTGCCCCACATCCATGCACATTGCCTTGAACTCTATTCCCTAACAGTAAAATGTCCTCAATCTTTAACTTGGTTATCAGCTCCTGACTCCCATGGGCCATAGGGATGTTCACAAACTAAATACAAGTGGAAACTTCAAATATATTTGTGGAGTGAAATTACCCTCTTACACCATGGTCATTACCAAAAAGAGAGCTTCATTCTCCTGCAGCTAACTGTGGTGGGCCATTCCATAAACACACAGCAAGCCCAGGATAAAAGACCAATGTGGGGATCCATAAGAAGAAAGGCTTATTGCTGTATGCCACTAGAAGTCTTTGCTGCTGCCCTGCAACGGGTGTCTGATGCAATGAACTTGACATTGTCATCACATTTTCTGTTTGGAAGCATTGTTGTATATTCTGAAACATAAGCCAATATAGGTAATACTCCCTAATAGACCTTATAAATATATTTTCTATCGAACAAATTTATATAATATTTGTATATCCTTGGGGTAGGAAAGGTCTTCTTTAGCAGGAAAAGAAAACATAAGCTATAGCAGCAAAGAGACCCTTTAATCTATGGGAGAAAAAATGGGTAAAGACCCACATCAAATATTCTTACAATAGAAGAATCATAGAAAAACACCTGGATTCCAATATGTGTAATATATAGAATCTGGCAGAACCAACACCTGCTTGCTTGTGGTTGATAGAGTATGTGAATATCTCACACAAGATGGACAGCAATTTGAACATTTCACCTAAAATGTCATATAGTATGATACTGTTATGTCACAAAATTGTAGGCTTATGATTTTGTAATAAAAGATTTTATAATAAAAAGGTGTTATTTGTGCTGCACTCTGTATATAAAGTACACACAAAGAAAATAGTTCAAAATTCCACTTTCCTCTAATACTTTGCTCTCAGAATATCTTCCCCTACTCCTACCTTAGTAAATTTAAAGTTGTTTTAATTTTAAGAAAATAAAACACATACATACACATACCCATGCCCACACATGAACAGGTACACAAAACACAAAAAAACAAAACTTGACCTAAAATACAATTGAAAATCCTGAAGGTACATTATATTTAAATTCTTAACAGTGTTCAGAACCTTTATGTTTTAGCAGTGATGAGGGCTGTCAGTTCAGCAATCTCAGTTCGTGAGTTTGGCAAAGAAGGAATTCAGAGCCAAGAACTGTAGTACAAGAGGAAATTTATGTAGCAAAGTGAAAGTACATGCAAAAGAAGGAATTGAGCAGGCTGCACAGAGAGCTGCTTTTGTCTTTTAGGAAGAAAGCCATAGAGGCAGAAGAAGTGAGCCAGCTGGGATGCATAGTCTCAGAAAAATGTTACTGAAGCAAAAGAAAGACCTTCGGAGAAAGAAAGCAAAGATACACGTCTTGGGAAAGAAAGGGGAAGAGATGTAGTTGTGCTCCAGAGAGACAGCCCAGGCTGGGTCCTTTGTCTTAAGGGTTTTTATCTGTTTTCTAAAGGGGGGAATTTTAATGAAGCCACCAGGAGAGGATCTCTAGAATATTCATCAGCCTTTCAGGTGTGTCCTTTTAGGGTCATGGTCTCTACTGATTGGTTGGTGCTAGAGTAGCGGGGTGTTGGTCTTTGCATCTGGTCCTGATGCCAGCCATGAGCTCGCTTTGTCTGGTTTTTCTGCTTTTCTGGATGTGGAGATAAAACACAAGCAAGGCCTAGATGTTATCTCCAGTTTGACTAAAAGCCTGTCTCTACAGCCTGAAGACCCAAGGCTTTGTTCCTAAAATTTGTTGATGCTGATCGGAACCTCTTTGGCCTGAAGTCTTACTGCTTAAGGGAGTGGATGTGCAAGGGAGAGGGAGGCAGGTGAGCCAGGGTGCTGGATGAGGCCAGTTTGTTCAGCTACCTGTCTCAGGTTCCTCACTCCACTCGCCAAGGAATTGTACTAGCTTCTTACCATCCTGCCTCAGATAACATTGGATTCACCTCAGGAACTTTGGTGAAATACTGTACCTAGATCTGGTATAAAACACACACAAAAAGAAATCCTGGAGGGAAACAGCCATCATCAAGAATGTTAATCGTGCAACAGACTCCTTTTTTGCCCTAGAATATTTTTTCTAATGATAACTGGATGAACAGACTCTTATTCTGTGAAATAGAAAATATTCAATCTATAATCTAAAAGGCTTGTCTCTCCTCTCATTAGGCTCATTAGCCTGTCCTTTAATTAGATAATCTTCCCCTTGCCACTCAGCCACCCTAAATGGAAGCTGTTCTCTCTGAAGTGACTGTCAATCTTCCAGCCAAGGCCCCAAGACGCTTTACGTCAGTCTGCTTTGTGTGAACGCTGCTTCTCACCAGGCTCCTTATCACACGTGCTGGAGGCCCAACCCCCTTCTCATGCAGTGGCTTACACATCCAGGAGTTCATTATCACCCTTTGACACACTAGTGTTCATGGGTTACCCAGAACTGCATCACATCTCCAATGTCTCTTTCTTCAACACCCCAGTGATATTAACTCCCTCCATGACTGCACCCAGGCTGCCCGCCCCCCCACTGCTCCTGTTTGTCTCTGCCATCTAGCGCATTATGGCAACGTAAGCATTTGTTGAATGAATGCTAAAAAGTTATAAGTAAGGGGCTTTACTTATTTTTTCCTGTTCATCCTGAATTGTTTTGTTTAGGCAATCGGTTTTTAAGAATATTTAGGATATCTAGCTGAAGTTGGAATCGAAGGTGAAATATGCCTTAAGAATGTATTACAAAGGCCATTAAGGGGCTTTGTTCCACAAATCATTCTCAGAGGGAAGCAGCAACAATGTAGAGACAGGGCAAGGGCAGACCCACAGTCTTTTCAGACCTTGGAGAAGATAAAATTTTATTTGAACATTAGTGTTGATTTCTTCAGCTTAATATTGTTTTCTTTCATCTCCAATTAAGATTTTATTTCCTTTCTCTTTAATGGTTTTTATTGGATCCTCCTGAACATCTCTGTGTTCTTTTAACAGCATGAATATTTGAGATGACACACCATGTCCTATTAGGGCCTGGATATTGACAGTAGTATTTTTCAAGCTATTTTAGGTATGCTTATCAAGTTTTGATCCAAACTCAAATTATTTAAAATATTTGTATACAATTATTTTCTCTCATGGCTTCCTCTTCCTGTTTTCCCTATTTCTTCATGACTTTCCTCCCTGTCTTTTTTTTCTTTTATCCCATGTTTATTTTCTACATCTTATGTTGTTTGCCCCTATGTCTGATCAATTACTGCTTCCAATATCTTGACTATTTATCGAATAATAAAGCCCTTCATTTATTGATATAATCCACAAAGTACTACTTTAGGTGACAGGGCATTACAACTATAGCACGAAGTATGAAGGAAGGAAAAATAGAGAAAATACACCAGGGAAGACAAGTGTAAAAGAAATTAATTTTATTGTGTTCCTGTTCTTTGAACAGTGCTCATTCTTTTAGACCTTCACCTTGTGGCAAATGCAAACTTTTTTGTTTATTTGGGGAAGAGAGAGAGAGACAGAGAGACAGAGACAGAGAGACAGAGACATCAACTTGTTATTCCACTTATTTATGCAGTCGGTTGCTTCTTGTATGTGCTCTTATTGGAGATTGAACCCGCAGCCTTGGTGTGTTAGAACAATGTTCTAACCAACTGAGCCTCCCAGCCAGGGCCTGAAAATGCAAAATGTAATATAGATTATTAGGATCTTGACTGCCACTCTTGCCTGCAAACTTGGAAGTGATATATCTACCTACTATAACTCCCCAAATCCTCTCCTATCATCAAAATAACTAAAAAAATAAAACAAGTAATAACATAACCCAAAGCTAATAGGACCCCAGAATAAACCTTTGTATATTTTCTAATATGAGAGGAATTAATTCATCTCTAATAAATTTTGGATTTTAGTCATGGCTTGTTATAATTAGCAAGAAGTGCATTTTACACTCCCCTTTTCTTTCCAACTGTTCCACAGGCTAAAGTAGAGTAAACCTTTCCCTATTGTTTCTTGTCTTCTTCCTGCTCAGCGTGCCCGACCACGCTGTGATTCGTAGTCATTTATATTGTGAGTATTGAGGTATAATCAAATGGTGGCTGATTGGTATTGTTAAGGTATCACTTCGTGACTTGTAGTTTAAAAAAAACTTCTTTCTAATTAATACTCTAGAGTTAATCACTAGACTGCTTCTGGTGATTTTCTCTTGCCCAAGGTGGTTTTCTCTTGTTATATGTATATTTTTTTTCTATTTAGATAATCACTGGTGGATGTAAAGTCTCCAAAATATCCCAATTAGTATAGAATGCTAACGTTTCTTTTAAAGCTCTCATGTGTCTCTGATCCATCAAGTGAGTAATATTTAAAAGTGCTTAATAAATATCCCGAGTAAAGGATACAGTTCTCTCTACCAGAGCTAAATAGCTTCATATCATTTTTTCTTCTAATTCCCTTCCTTCCTTCCTTCCTTCCTTCCTTCCTTCCTTCCTTCCTTCCTTCCTTCCTTCCTTCCTTCCTTCCTGACTTTGGCCTTGCTTTCTCCTTTCTAATCAATACTCCTTTAGCCTAACAGTGCTTAAGTTGACCCATTCGATATTTCTCAGCAGCC
>VMDR010028485.1:0-13130 GCA_007922815.1 Macrotus californicus
ATATCCGTCTGAAATTTTATATCTTTACACAAGAGCCAATAACCTGCCCATGTGACTATTACATTATTTTTAGAATAAAGAATTCCTGTATCAGAAAGCTTTATAGTAGAGGAGAGGGATGGGGGAGGTTTTTATATATTATATTTTTCTACTATCCTGTTTCTCTTTCTCCGTCCTTAAAAACTGATCAATAGTCAGAATGCACTTTAAAAAAGTTATACTTTAAAATTGAGTGTGAGAGTTAATTACAATTAAACTTCCTACAGTTGGTTCATGTGGATGATCACAGACCACTTCACAGAATCTAATTCAGAGATAGATGGCCCCTTAGGCTCAGGGGGCGGGAAACATCTCACAATTCCTTCTAAAATGAGAGTTCTCCTGAGGAGGAAGAACTTTCCCTTTTAAGTTTAGCTTCCTGTGGAAATTAACTCTGAGTTCCCTTGAAAAATGCTGCTAACACAACATGGGATTGATCTTTTATAGGCCATGTTGGTCCATTATTTCAATGATTCTTCGTCTTTTTGGTATCATACACTCCACAGAGAAACCTATGCAATTTAAGAACTCACAAAAAGGTATATATACAGATACACAAATTTCAGAAATTGTATAGACCCAACAGAGCCTGTATGTGCTGTTTTTTGTAAGATATCATTTACACAGATGAAGACCAATTGAGTTAAACCAAAATCTAGGCTAGAGATGCTAAATGTCAGGGGTTGGGGATCGTTCTTTGAAACATCTAAATTCATGGAAAAAAAAGGCATCCCTAACTCCAAGTGAATGCTGGATTATATCATGAGAAACATTTACTTTAAAAACCTCTTAGAACAATAGAGAGAAATTATCTTTCAAGCACCTCACTCCTGGCCTCCTCTTCACTTTGCAAAGATGCGTCGTTTTTCAGTGAGTCTCTCTCTTAGGAATACATACAAGAGAATGAATCATGTTCACCTGTAATATAAGGGGAAAGGATGTTGCTAATTAAGAGCAGGGCAATTCAAACTTCTTCGTAGCTCTGGGGAGGAATACCCAGGTGTGCTGAGACAGATATGCTCAAAGAAAGAAAAAGAGATGCTCTATAGTCAAACACACAGCACTCGCCTTTCTCTCGTGAATTGATTTTCCCACTGGGTGACATCCTGGCAATTTCTGCTACCCAACCAATGATATAACTAAGTAGATGGAGCTGAAAGCTGGGTCAGATAGAAAATGAATGCTTAATCTAACAAGAGCAGCTTCAGTCTTTGCCATGAAGGGAAGCTGATTTAACAGGCAGTAGCAGATTGAATAGGAAGCTGAAACAGGAAGAGAAAAATCATATCAAACCATTAAAAAATGGAGATAGAAGAATGTCACAATGCCAGTTATTTGGACAAAAGCCAAAACATTACCACAGAACTTTCAACAATAAGATAAATGATATCTGCTTTAGATGTGCAAAAATAGGTCTTTTGTTCTCTGTACCTATTTTAAATTAAATGCTATTGTTTAACTAATAGACTGTAACTTTGTGCGTCAAAGAAAAGCATAGGTCATCTGACTATATTAGAGCACAAAATTACTTCTAAATCTCAAAAACAGGGACAGTCAATGCATTTCAAAGTTTGGAACATAAACCAGCCTATGCTTTGATTACGTAGGGTATTATTTAAAATTCAGATTCTTAGGTCTCAATGCCCTGTTGAATCAAAAACATAAATGTGTAGTCTAGAAGTCTATATTTTAACAATTTCCTAAATAATAAGCCTACTAAAATATGAGTTATTCATCCATACCCTTACTTGGAACTCTCCAGAAAATGTCATCATAAGAAAGTGGCTCTCCATACAAACACCCTTCTCCCCCATTGTTATAGAACAGGATTTTTCTCTTTGTTCCCTCTCCTTCTTCACCACTAAAAACCCTTTTCCTATTTGGAAGCTCCCACACTCACGCCATTATTCACCCGACTCACTGCCCTGTTCACTGCTCCCTGTTCAGTTGCTCTTCTGTGGAGTAAGAGGGCAAGTGACGGTGCCAGTGAGAGGGAAGGATGCAGAGAGCTCTTCGTTCCTAATCTCAGTGTTGCTACTGGCACTTAATTACACGCCCTGTCCTGTCACCTCGTCTGGGCCCTCACACTCTCACTTAGTGCTCCCTCCCATCCCAAGCGTGGAAACACCTGGATAAGACAGTAAGTCCTGGGAATGTACAACACAGTAGCTATAGTTAACGATACCCTATTGCATATTTGCAAGTTGCTAAGACAATAGATCTTAAAAATTCTCATCACAAGAAAAAAATTAGAAACTATGTGTGGTGATGGAAGTTAATTAAATTTATTCTGGTAATCATTTCTGGTGATATATATATATATGAAATCATCACATTGTACACCCAAAATTAATACAATGTTATATATCAATTATACTTCTATAAAAGATAGAGCTACAGGAGTATCTGGTAGAAAAATCTAAGTTATTCTTGGAGGAAGGAATGTGCAAGGTGATGGAATCCAAGAGGACACCTCAACAAAAAGTTGGGGTTAGGATAGAGGAATGGGCTGGGGGAAGAGTGAGCCAACACAGAGAGAACCTCAAGATTGATCAAGGCCTGGAGGCAAGCCAGAGCAGGGCACATTAGAGATCTGTATGTAATCAGACAGAAGGGAGGGTAAGGACTGGGTTGGTGGGAAGAGATTAAACTCCAGATGGTGGAGAGATAAGAAGTAGTCAGATCCAGAAGGGCATTTCCTATGCCTGACTGAGTTAGGGGCATGTCCAGAAGGCATGAGAAGTTATAGAACAGTGTCACGCAAATGTTCAGTTAAGGAAGATCACTCTACCTAAAGTGACAGTGAGTTGTCCTGTAAAGGATCTGGCACTCAGCAGGTTCCAATAAGTGATATCTGGTATTACTTATTAAATCATTTGCATCTTTTTAGCTTTTTATACTTTTATTTTTTTAATATTTTTTATTTTTCAATTACAGTTGACAATGTTATATTAGTTTCAGGTGTACAATTTAGTGATTAGAGATTTATAAAACTTACGAAGTAGTCACCCTGATAAGCCTAGTACCCATCTGACACCATGTACAGTTGTTACAACATTGTTGACTATATTCTCTATGCTGTGTTTTACATCCTCACGACATTTTTATAACTGGCAATTCGTACATCTTACTCCTGTCCCCTTTTTCACACATCCCCCCACACCCCTGCCATTTGGCAGTCATCAAAATGTTCTCTGTGTCTATGAGTTCATTTCTGTTTTATTTGTTCATTTTTGTTCTTTAGATTTCACAGGTAAGTAAAATCATATGGTATTTATCTTTCTCTGTCTGACTAATTTCACTGAGCATAATACCTCTTAGTTCCATCCACCTTGCCACAAATGGCAAGATTTCATTCTTTTTTATGGCTGAGTAACAGTCCCTTATATAGTTGTGTCACACCCTCTTTACCTATTCATCTATCTTCTTCCATATCTTGGCCATTATAAATAATTCTGCAATGAGCATAGGGATACATATATCTTTTTGAATTAGTGTTTTGGATTTCTTCAGATACCCAGAAGTAGAATTGTTCGGTCTCTCTTATAGCCTTTGTTTTAAAGTCAATTTTGTCTGATAAAAGTATTGCTACCCCAGCTTTTGGTTTGTTTGTTTTCATTTGCATGAAATATTTTTTTCCATCCCTTTTCTATCAGTTTGTGTGTGTCTTTCGATCTGAAGTGGGTCTCTTATAGGCAGATGTATCATTTGCATCTTATTGATTCTGTTCTGCTTAGGGGGTATTTTTAGTGGAGTTTTTCCATACTGAGGCACTGCATGTGTTGCTTAACATATCATAAATTATGTTATTGGCATTCTACTCACCAGCAGGAATAGTGGAAGCAATTCTGAACAATATAACAATTTCACATGTGAAAGATAGCTCCACGGCTAGTGATGTTGTTCAAACACATGCAGGATTTAATGCACAGTAGCTTCTGGCTCCTTGTAAGTCTATCACTGTAAGAACCCTTGCAGTTCAGATTGGTATTTTAAATACTTGACTATTTTTAGGAATAGCCAGGATAGTTGATTGATCACCCTCATTACTCA
This sequence comes from Macrotus californicus, assembly GCA_007922815.1. Classification (NCBI taxonomy): domain Eukaryota; kingdom Metazoa; phylum Chordata; class Mammalia; order Chiroptera; family Phyllostomidae; genus Macrotus; species Macrotus californicus. The sequence goes on from VMDR010028485.1 coordinate 4,093, forward strand.
AGATTGTAACCTAAACTTGTCACCTTTCTTCTTCCATTCACAAAACTTCAGGCATAAGTCTCAAGCAGAATGAACCCCCACAGGCCAACTGCAGGTGGAAGCTGAGAGCCTGGAAATTCCACAGCTATTTTCTTGTCTTCTTGGGATGCTGGGTAGCTTCGCTTTAGTGCCAATAAAACAAAATTGCTTTGCTTGTAACTTTTTGAAATTTTGAGGCTGAAACTGAATTCCATCGGCTTGAGCACCACTTAGAGCACACACAGGGGCTTAGTGTGTGTTCTCAGGTCATTTATTCCCCCAGGAATGGTCATAAGAAATGGGCTTGCCTCATTGAGCATCTTCAGGCTTTGGGAAATATTTTAGAATCACTTGTCAGCCTGGAAACATCAGTCCCAAACAATAATCACTCCAAGAGTTATATGTGAGTTACTGACCAACAGACAAGTAAGAAAGTCAAACGAGTCTCACCTGTTTCCCTGTGAATCTTCCACAGCGAATGGCTACTTTGAAAAGACCATAGCATGCAAAAGGCCCACTTGTTATTATTAAGTGTATTTGCACAGGTCTACCTAAATTTTTAAATCCATCAGTGCTCTAATTCCAACCATAATGTTATCTTGAAAGTTCTCATTTTGAGGAGTTTTTTTTCCCTTTGTATCTGTTCTTTGTTTTCCTTCTTACTTTGGTTATTATTTGAGAATGGTCACATTTACTCCTATGTATTTTGTAAATGTGTATAAAGTGCTTTTTAAACATTTAGGACAGTATTAAGTAATATAGCTGTAACAAATAATTATGAATTACTTTTAATAAAGATATCTATGTATGTTGAAAAGATCTAAAAAGAAGTGAAAAGATTAGTGAGGTTCTATTTAAATCACTCTCTGATGGTTATTATATAGTTTCTTGTGCTTATTTTTTGTTAATAAGAATACTATGACTAATGATAATAATACTTATTGGGTGCTTTCGATGTCTCATAAGTGTACCAATGTTGCTTTACATTTAATATGTTGTTTAATTCTCCCAACAAATCAGTGAAGTTGTTGGTATTATTAGCCACAATTTACAGATGACAAAACTACAATTTGAGAAATTAAATAACTTGCTCAAAGCAATACAGTCAAAAAGTGGTGGAGCCACCGCCTTCCTGTCTCCGGGTTCTGTTCTCTTAACCATTATGGTATGCCGCAATAAGTGCAAACTCAACAAAATACACAAGCCTGACCTCAAGAAGAGAAAATTTCAGCTGTGGAGAAAGTGACATATACATCATGATATGAAAAAATATAAGGGCCACCAAAAAGCAGATGCTCAATGAATAGTAGAATCAATAAAAAATTTGAAGGTAGGCACAAATCCAGCCAATCGGAGAGGTCCAGGAATGTTTATGGTCTTGGACACCTTGAGTTGGCTGTATAGGGGTAGAAGGGTGCGGAGAGCACCACAGGGGATATGGGGAAGAGCACTGAGTGTGGGAATGTACGATGTGATCCTGGGGAGAGAGGGTCACCAGTTTGACTGGAGAGGAGGAGGAGAAGGGTAAGAAAATTAGCTGGGGTCAGGTGACAAAAGGCCTCTAATATCAAGGCAGTTGCCTTCAGCCAATGGGGAGACTGACTGGACACAGGAAGAGGCTTTCTGATGTCTCTGAAATACCATGCAGGCTTTGGAGTGAAGAGGCCTGCACTCGAACCCATATACTGCATGTGACCTTGGGCAAGTCACTGCATCTTTCTACACTTCAGTTTCTGCAAAAGGGAAATTAAAATGTCCACTTTGAAGGGTATTTTCTGGTTTAGAGACCATTGGCATGCAACATAGAACAATGTTCTTGGCATACAGTAGCTTTTCAATAAATAGCAGACATCTTTATCTCGTTTTAATTCATTATTGCAATGATAGTTCTATTGCTTGAAATAGCTTATAGTTTCTCTCAGGCAGAATTCATGTATTCATTGCAAAAGAAAGTCTCCTTCATTACTTTTTCCAAACATAGAGGTTTTTCTGCTATAAATGTATTAAAAAAATCATTCATAATCCTACCACTCTAAAATAACATTTTAGTGTGTTTTCTTTCATCTGTTTTTTCTCTGGGTGTGACTTCTTTTATCATGACCATGGTATAAATATATATAATTCTTGCCATTAATGTTTTTATCTGTTGATTTTACTAAATAATATTAGAGATTGATCTTTTACCAAAGTCCATTTCAATTGTGTTTAACTGTTTCCAAAAATAAAATTTCACTCAAAAGTTAGTTTCAAAAGTTAGTCAATGCAAAAATAATTATTTTTAGTTCTAAGAAAGTGAGAGTCATTGTTCTATTCTCGAAAGGAAGGGTTTAAACTAATACCGTGCTCTCTAGGGCAGATAAAACAACATCACAGATGCTATAAAATGGGACAGCACGAGATCAGTATGTTTCCAAAACTGCTTTTACACCATGTTCCATATTGTTGAATATCTTGCAGACAGCATCGTCCAGGTTTTCCTAATTGAGGGGCTCACACTCAAATGAATGAATAAATCCATGTGGATGCATTGAAAATCGGTTACATTATTTTATGGCCTTTCTTCACTCATGCCTAGTGAGAAAATATGTGGACTTTCCCACTCATCCACTTTGCCTGTCGTTTCTGGCCACTCATTGAACATTTGTAACCTGTGAAAGAAAGCAAGGCTTTGAAAACAGCACCAAGTTCTTTTTTTAGTGATACACAACGTTGACAGAAATACACTCCAGAGGGCTTGAACGCAGCTTTATTCGGGTTCCTGGCACAGCTTCTTCAGTGCATCAGTGAGTGAAAAATGAGCACGGGAAACTCCTGACAGTAGAGCAGCAGCAGGGAGAGCCTTCGCCTCAAAGCCAATGATTAGACCCTACTGTACAAACAGGGAAACGTCTATGAACTCCTCACCTCTGAAAGGTAAACACTGAGAAGGAAATACTTGTCCCGCGTGCTTTGAAGCATTCACCTTGTAAAAGGAAAAAGGGCTTCTTTAAAGAGTTCTTCATGCAGAGAGAAGAGGAAGTTCTTTGAAGTCCAGGATAATTTTGGGTCACCATGAAACCAGCTAACCTTCCATCTACAAGCTATCCTGACCCTTTGGACCAAAAACAGTAGAACCACAACCAGGTTATTTCTTCCTTGGTGGGAACAAAAACAGAAAGTGAAAACTTCCCGGAAAGATACTAAAACTATAACCACCCAAAAGGCAGTTCTGTTTACACCCTCTCTCAGCTCCCTCTCATTCTTTAGATAAAAGGTAAACCATCCAGTCATGGAGAGAGTAATAAATATATTGAGATTTTTCTCTCATATAAAAAATATAATTGTATGTTAGAAAAGATATGCCTTTGTAAATTTAAGAGATCTAGATAATGTAACATGTCTTTGCTTTTGATTAATGTAGTACTCAAAGCCAGGATCCAAGAGTTAAGTAGCCCTCTGATTTAAATTTAAGTAGTAAATTAAATAGCTTATTGAAGGATCTGTAGGAAGAGCTCCACAAATACATCTGGAAAATTCCCAAAAGGATGAGCCACTGAGGCATGTCCTATTGATTCTTTTATTTGCCCAAATGGTTGGCCAGACCAAAGCCAAGTAGCCCTCATAGCTAATTCAATTCCTGATATTATTTCTCCTTCAGAGATTCTGAGCCACAATTTATGGCCCCCATTCTTTCTCACAGTCACAGAGAGGAGAAGAGTGTCTCAGGCTATCTTGAAAGTGTATGTGTGGGTTTAATATGATGTGCACCAGAGACTTTGAAACAGAAGTTTTGAAGGAATGGAAAAAGCTAAATACTTTTATTTTATTACACATAGCTATACAACTACTGCTCTTGCTGGAGAGGATACGTTTTATTTATAAACAAGGTATGTGTGTGGCTTCCACTCCTCTTCTGCTTCTAAATGCCCATGGTACTGCCAGTTGGCCTGAATGGCATGGAGCTAGCAAGGACAAAGTGGAGAAACAGTTTGCCCCATGGACCAGACAGCGTTTACTCATGTAAAAGGACTGTCAACACAGAGAGCATCCCTCACCATGGCTACAAGTCTCACGATGTCACAGGGATGTCAATGAATCTGAACAGATAGAATCAAAAATTGACCTGATTGTTTTTTGATCATTTCATAGAGGCTCTAAAGTCTATGATAAGTCAGTAGAGTCATTACTATTTTAAAAAATACCAAACACTGCGTGTAAATAATTCAATAGATATATGTTGCCTCATACTCGAGGACTTCAAAGACAAGTTTACAAAATCTCCCTCACTGTCTACTATGGTTTCAAATGATGTGGATCACCATTCTTATATCCTAAGTCTAGAGAGAATAGTCTAAATTCCACGATATCATCACAGAAAAAATAAAAGTATGCACTTTACCTAGCAGATAAGACATATACAGATCATTCCATCTCAAGATGTGGTTCAGATACAGGGAGGTTTGAAAAGAGTTTCAAACAAATTCAACAGATATTTGTAGTTATTTATATGCCACTCTCTCTTCTCTTGTGGAAATCACAGATCAGGAGTTCAGATGTAAATATGGATGATGAACTCACAAAGGTTTTCAAAAGTTAAGTGAGAAGGCTTCCATGTGTGTCTTCTAAGCCTCTGAGAATGATAAAGAGGAATTCAATTGTGAGGCAGTTGCTCAAAATACGGACAGTGTGAAGCAGGGAATACCAGCTACATGAAACAATGATTTCATCCTACATGAGTCAATTCTTTTTAGTCTGTTTTATCTCTTACATCCAATTTTCTTCCTTCTGTTGTGAATTTAAATCTTTATTTGTTACAGTTATATGTGTTTTATATCATTTGAGCCCTATAAACATCTTTTGGGGATAAGTATTTTTACCCACATTTTACATGTGAGTGAACTGAATCTCATAAAATAATAATTTTATCACAGTTAAGTAGCTACTAATTAGTAAAACCAAAACTTGAGCCCAGTAAACCAAAGCTAAATCATCAATTCTTCCTTATATAATGCACGTCACTGTACAGTCATTTCCTAAATGGCAAATAGATCTTATTACAACACTTTATTTTGAAATTTAAATCTGAATTGAATCTCTACAGAAACAATGTTATAAATGGCAGTTAAGATCCTGTCTGGTTCAGAAAAGACAATTTAACCTGTAAAATGAAAATGAGTCCTTGTAGACTTGTTGCACAGAATTCTGGGGCCTGGAAGCAAGAGACTCGTGATGACGGCACTTCAAACTACCAGAGGTATTTGCATTTTTACAAAAGCTACTTAGTATGCTGGAACGAAGCTGTAATTGGTGAAACTACATATAACGTTTCAGAAAAAAAGTGGAAAACAAAAAGCCAGTATGGAAAGGAGAGAGTTTAAGGCTTACTTAGAATTCTGCCACCAAGGTCACTTCCATTCAAAAGCCTCCTGATTTTCGTAGTTTCTTTCCTTTCTCCACATAAAAATAATAATAATAATAATAATAATTGCAAGACATAATACATGTATAGGAAATTATATAAAATATAAATTTACTATTCAATGAATTACCATAAACTGAAAAAAAAACATGTAAACTCCTTAATGTTCAAGAAAGAAGACATTGCCGGCACTTTGGAAGCTTCCTTCTACCTTTTCCCACTGAACCCTTGCTGCCCCATACCCTAGTACGAACAATATTCTGACTACATACTTTTATAGCTATCACTCCCTTGCTCTTATTTATAACTTCATTAACTAGGCATACATTCCTAAATTCTTTATTAAAGTTTTTCCTATTTGTTAAATTTCATGTAAATAGGATCATACATAAACATTTTTTAGAGTCTAGCTCTTTCTGTTTAACATTATGTTTGAGATATTTAACTATGTTTTTGAGCAAAGGTTTAATTCTTTTCAATGCTGTATAAATTCCACTGGACATGTTTATATAGTATAATGTCAATGGTTCTGAAGTTGTTTCCAGTTTTTAACAAGCAAAAATAATCCTGAAATTAGCCTACTTGTTTATATTCACACTTTTCATTGGGTATATACCAAGGGGTGGAATGGCAGGTCAAAGCAAATGTAAACGCTTAATCATAATAGATAATGCCAAAATGTTTTCCAATGTAGTTCTACCAATTTCCATTCTCACAAGCTATGGGTCAGAGTTTTCATATTTCTGTGTTTGCCAACACTGGGTAATGTCAGTTTTTTAATTTTAGTATTGCTGGTGAATGAATGACGTTATATGATTGTTGTTTAAGTAGCATTTCCTTTATTACTAGTGAAGTTAAACACATAAGTTTATAGGCCAGTTATACAAGTACATCCTGTTTTAACAAATGCCACTTAAAGACTTTTGCCCATTTTGCTATTGGGTTATATGTCTGTCACATGATTAATTTGTTAGAGCACATTATATTTTGGATATTTATTACTTGTATGTGCTGAAAAATTGTTTCCTGCTCTGTGGCTTGCAATTTATTTTCTTGTGTCTTTCAATGAATAAAATGTCTTACATTTTATGTTATCTAAATTATTAATCTTTTCTTTTATGGCTAGTAATTTCATATATTTTTTTACTTAATAAATCATATATATCATGAACATATTTTCCTATATGATCTTGCAGAAGTTACAGTTCAGTACAATCTACCTGGAATAGCTTTGTTTATGGTGAGAGGCGGGATACATGTAATTTTTTTTCACATGGCTAACCAATTGATCGTTTGTTGAAAAGACCATCTTTTCCCCACTCCTCTACAGTTCAACATTGTCAAAAACAAGTGTCCAAGTAACCATACATCTATTTCTTTCTCTGTTTAATTCTATTCACATGTCCTTGTGACAACCCTAGATTATCTTCATGTGTCTTAGAAATATGCCTTGATATTTATTAGAGCAAAACCTCTCCTCCAGTTCTTCTATTCTTGAGCTTACTTTAAGTTTTATTTTCTATTCCTTTTGTCATTTAATTTAGAAGGTGGGGTCATTGATTCGTGGCCTTTCTTCTTTTCTAATTTGTTGCTCAATGCTATAAGTTTTTCTCTAAGTTCTAATTTGGTTGTGTCCCACAAATTTTTATATCCTGTGTTTTTATTTTAATTCAGAATATTTGTTTTTGATTTTTTATTTGCTCCATGCGTTATTTCGAAGTATATTCTTTCATTTCCAAATACTAGAGACTATTTCTAAAGATCTTTCTGTTGGTTTCTAATATAGTTTCATTGCAGTAAGAGAACATTTTTTATGACTTTAGCTTTTTACTTTTTGAAATTTATTTTATCCTCATAACATGGTCTATCTGGAAAATGTTCTATGTGCCCTGAAAAAAATGTGTATTCTCTTACTGACATTTTCTAAAAATGGCAACTACATTAATTAAAATGTGCCCGGAAGTACTCATACTCCAGGCACCTTTCTGATATGATGGATTGACATGGCACTAAGCTGAGCTTCTCCAGTTGCAGAAACTACTTCTGAGTCACATGTATTCCCAGTATGAAGCCTTTAGGGTCCTAACTGGAGCAACAGTGTTCGTAGGTGTCCACAGTTTGAGTGAGTCCTGCTCGTCAATACCTGCTCCTTGGTCTGGCAGGGCTGTCAAAGTGCCACTTGCTCTCCACATTTGGGAGAGAAAGAGGGTAAAACGGTAGGGTTCAAAACATCCTCCAATACTAAGGTTATTATCCTGCACCTTCATCCCAGATCTTGGCTCAGTAATTTATTTCCTACTTATCATCTTTCAGTACATTTAAGCATACTTTTAAAACTGCTTTTTCCAGTCTGCTTTTTTTCAGACTTGGAGTTGATTTAAACTATTTAAGTTATTATCAGAAGTAACAAAAGAAGTAACCCCACTACCACTTGCTTTTACCTTTTTTGTCCAATCTTTACCATGGCAATGGAGATTGAGAACATGGGTAAGCTAAGTTTGTAGCTGATAGTGAATAATTGTAGGCATGTAAGTATCATTTATAATTTGAATGCATGATGTTTAGAGTCTTCCCAAATAATTGAAGCTAGAGATGCTTCTTACCTCATCATTACTTTGAGTAAAATAGATAAATCCAACTACAAGATTACTCTCTAAATTCCCAGTAACTCTTCTCAGAGAGACTTATTTGGCCCTTACCTAAACTACTTATACTTTAACTGCTTTGTGTCTGTAAGTCCTTACTCTTTCAGTACTTTGCAAGGTACTGAAGGAGTGAGATTATATTCTAATTTATTTCTATCTCCTTCTGATACTTAAGACCATTCATGCTATTAAAATAATAGCTACCCAATAAAAAAATAGCTGAATGAGGTTTGACTATCTTCCATGGCATTCAAGAAGAATCCCAAGCTTACTCTGCTGCCACCCAAGATTTTCATAGTCTGCCCCTGCCATACTCTCCAGCTCTGTTATGATCCTGCTTCCCCAATGCCTAAGCATAGAGAGTCTATGCTGTAATCCTACTGAACTGCGATGCACGATTCCTCAAACTCCCTGTATCCTCACAGCTGTATATTTGTAAAGTCTATTCCTTCTGCCTGGAATTCCTTCCTCTCTGTTCTGCTCACTCTCTTCCCATCACTTTCTCTAATATCTACCTACTCCTGCTGAATCATGAGAACTCAGTTTAGACATTGCCTTCTCCTGGAATTTCCCTGCTTTATTGGAATAAATGCCTATAGTAAGTATTTCATCTTACCCCTATTACAGAGCTTTCAGCCCTGTATTATAATCACTTCTTTATTTGTATATCTCCTGTACTGACTATATAGTTCTCAATAGGCTTATGAATTCATTGTTTATAAATGTATTATTTTCTCAAATCCTAGATTATCAATACTTGTTAAATAAGTGATTCAATGAATTGATAGAGGGAATGAATAAATACAGGCTAAATTAATAGTTAATTGTTGAGAATTACACAAATGTCAGATGGTAACAATATGTGAATGAATGTTTTAAAATACATTGTCAGGCCTCAATCAGCTATGATAAAAAAAAGTATACATATGAAGGAAAATCCTTAAAAAAGAGAAAAAGGTAAATGAAATGTCCATCTT
>VMDR010028486.1:0-13129 GCA_007922815.1 Macrotus californicus
AAAGAAATGTTATATTTGGCAGCAGTTGGCAACCAGCACGCTTTCTTGAAGAGATTATGGAATGTGGATTAATCTGCACCATTGTCAGCGTTTCTGTGACTGCTTTGGGGTAGTCTTCACTTTACATAGACTTGTGCATTTAGATGTTTAAATTTTAAAGTAATACCACTTCTGATTGTTACAGTGTCTTTCAAACACAAACATTAGTTTTAGGCACTTTTTGTGAGAAAGGAAGCAGATGCTGTCCCTGTTGGGACTGAGCCATGGGGTTAGGAGTTGATTTAAGTTGCATAGTAAGGGGATGAGTGGATCTAAAGTATTTCTGTTACTACTAATACTATTGTTACTACTCTTTTAACTCTGATGATGATGATGATGATGATGATGATAGTTCTGTAGTAACAACAATATTTATTAGATATTTATGTGCCAAGCGTAGTGGTACTTCCTCTCTAAATAGGTATTATTTACAGTATCGTTTATTTTCTCATTATTGCTATTACTCAATAATAGTCATGAATAGCCATACTATGCTATAGGCAAAAGATTAGAAACACGACCTTGATTTAATAAAAGGGAGATTTCCCACTTCTTTTGAGCTTCCTTAACCCTTTAAAAAAGAAATAGACTTTATTTTACTTTTTAAAAATTTTATTTTTAATTATTAGTTTAGGTGTATAAGATAGTGATTCAACATTATTATATATACCTTAGAAAGTGATCACCACAGTAAGTCTAGTAGCCATCTATCACTGTACATAGTTAATTTATTGACTCTGTTCCCTGTGCTGTACATTGCAGCTTTGTGAATTATAATGGGAAGTTTGTACTTCTTAATCCCCTTCCTCTTTCCTGCCCAGTCCCCTACCTGCATCCCTCTGGAAACCCTGTTTGCCCTTGACTCCTCTTGAAGGAAGGCAAATGCACCCTCTTGTGGATACCGTCAGTACTGCTTCAGCTGGCCAACATAGAGGCCTGTCCAGAAAGTATCCAGCCACACCTTATGAAAAATAGAGACAGTGTGGAAGAAGATACAAGATACAAGAAACACTGTACATAGGACAGTGATGCCTCAGTCCTCATCACAGTAGGCACCTTGGGACCTCACACAGTTCTCCCAGTCGCCATCAGCTGCCCCATCATATTTTCTTGAATCTCATGAAAGGCCTGAAATCTCTTCCCTCTCAAAGGTGATTTTAGTTTTGGGAAAAGCCAGAAGTTGTAGGGTGCCAAATCTGGGCTGTAGTGGGGCTGAGTCACCTGGGTGATTTGATGTTTTGCCAAAAAATTCTGCACAAGACGTGATGCATGAGCAGGCGTGTTGTTGTAACAAAGCTGCCAATCACCCGTTGCCCATAGCTGCAGCTGTTTTCATTGTCTTGCTTCTCTCAACTGATGAAGAACATTGAGGTGGTACTCCTTATTAATTGTTTGGCCTAGAGGGACGTACTCGTGATGGACAACACCTTCCCAGTCGAAAAGATTAACATGGTCTTGATGTTGCTGTGACTTTGCCACGCCTCCTTTGGGCCTGGAGAACCTGGAGGCAACTTCCATTGGGAAGACAGGCCTTTGTTTTCAGATCATGGCCGTAGACCCACGATTCATCTCCAGTTATGACCTTGAGGAATTCTGGTTCACTGGTAGCGGTTTGAATCGAGTCTTTAGCAACTGCAGCACGATGTTCCTCCTGTTTTGGAAGTAGAATCCTGGAATGAATTTTGCCACGACACGTTTCAGGCCAAGATCTTGCATCAAAATCTCAGACACAGTAGTTTTTGGAATCTCCAGATCAGCTTCTAGTTGTCGCACTGCCAGTCGTCGATCTTTGTTGATTGCAGCCTGTGCACGTTCAACATTCTCAGGTGTTCTGCTTGTTCCGGGCCTTCCAGAACGTGAATCATTTTCAACAGATTCTCGACCATCTTTGAAGTGTTTGTGCCACGCTTTTATTTGCGCTGCACTCATTGCATTGTCCCCAAAAGCCTTCTGAATCATCCAAATAGTTTCTGTGAAAGAATGTTCAAGCTTAACGTAAAATTTGATGCAGATTCATTGCTCTACTCGCTCAGTCATTTTGAATGTGACGGCCACACAGTACACATGCTCACTCAGCAGTGTCAACCGCCCCCACTGACTAGTACATTGAAGTAGTCATTGTTCATGCACGTGTATTCCAGTCCACTCTCCTTGGCTGTCAGATTACATGATGTGGTGCAAACTGTTCTCATTATTTTAACGATGGCTGGGCTTTTTCCAGGCAGACCTCATACTTCGCTGTGGGACTTTGGAAACCTTAATAAATGTTTACAGCCTGTTCCCTTACAGTAGAATGGAGACAACATTGCTTACCTTGTAGGCATCTTAGGGTGAAATGAGAAAACGTACATAAACTGCCTGAGACCTTTTAAGTATTTAGAAGTGGGCAACTTTAATTTTACCCATGTATAACAATGACTCTCAGCTGGGTTTGAGGAAAAAACATTCTCCAATAGAAGCCTGTCAGAATTTCTGAGTGAGGCCTTTTCAAACCATATGTGATCTCCCCGAAATGGATGTTCTTTGCTTTCCTCTCCCCTCAACTCTTGACCTACTGATATATCAAACAGCTTTTCCTGGTGGGAGACTTTTATGCTGGCATGGGGAGGAAGAAAGCTTGAGAAATTTTGATGAGAAGTAGTTTCCAATGCCCTGTGTATCAGATCACTTGGTTATCTTTACTTAGGCAGATTTCCCTGTAGTGTGCATGCACAACAAGTGCAGATTCCTTTGACTTGCTAAAAATGAATGGGAGAAAGGGGAGAGGAGAGAGATTTTAGGTTTAAGAATGAAGAATCCAGTTGACTTTCTATAAATTTTTAAGGGTTGCATTCGGCTTTACTACGTCTCCTTGCAACTAATTACCCACACTTATGCATCGTGGACGATTGGATCTGTGAAGAAGAAATCACAGGGACTGATGCTCTGTTAAGGCGCATGCTTCTGACTAACAGTGCCAAAAACCACTCTCCTGAACAACTCCAAGAAGGTACAGTAAATTGATAATCCTTTTACCCCTTTAGTAGGACAAAGAAATGTTAAGCTCATTAAAATCTTAAGATCATGCAGAATTTCCCTGGGGATACAGCAGTGTTTTGGTGAATATGTTTTAAGTAATTCTCTTTGCATTTCAGTTTTAACCATTTCGTTCTGCCATGCTTCTGCCTGTTTCCTTGTAGGTCCTAAGTTATGTCACGGAACAGGTCATGTGGTTTTAGGAAGGTCCTAAAACGGTCAGAAATAAGCGCCAGGGAATAGAGCAGTTATACTTGCTTTGAACATATGGTGTTCTAGCTCAGCACTATCAAATAGAAATACGATGCAAGCCACACTTATAATTTTAAACTTTCTATAGCCACATTAAAAGGTTAAAAACAGGCAAAATTAATTTTGGTAATTATTTAATGCAATATATCTAATATGTTACCATTTCATCATGGAGTCGATGTAAAAATCTATTAAGGAGATATTTTACTGTTTTCCCACACTAAGTCTTGGCGATCTGCTATGTATTTTGTATTTAGTACACTTCACATTTTGGACCAAGTACATTTCAAGCACTCAACAGCCAGATGAGGTTGGAAACGGTTTTGAACAGTGCAGTTCTAGGTATCATTTACTAACAGCAGTCTGCTGGGTGCCGGCAACTTACAAAGGGGGCACCCAGCAGAAGTTATTGAGAAATTTGAATTCTTCAAATGAATGCTTTACCAAAAATAGTACCAGGGTATATTTTCATGTTTTGTTTCAGTCAATTTTTAAAATGTCTCAATCAGCAAGGAAATGACCTTTGTCTTTGAGTCACATGAATTTAAACATGAGATTATTTTCTGTTCTTTATGAAATCACTACATGTAACATGAATTTTTCTTGATGCCTTTATTTTAAGTGGGGCCCAAACTGTGGCTGGGATTGAAAGTCTCACTTTTCTAAGCAGTGCTGTTTTCTGTGTTTGTGCGGCCTGCAGTCTGAGTGAGCAGCGACGTCACTAGGTGCATCACCAGTGTTTAAACTGTGCGACACCTGCCTGTTTAGTCAGGGGCACGGACCTCTTTGTCCTTAGATTGTCAAACTGAAAAAAATGACAACCGTCAGCCAAACAATAGCTGGGAATGAATCAAAATTATACCTATTTTTTTGTCAGATCAGCAAAAAACATATTTTTTGGTGTGCTGTAGAATTTTAGTAATTAGTGTATGTGTGCCATGAGATGAAAAAAGGTTGAAAATCGCTGTGATACAGCAATAATCCTTCTTATTGGGTAAGCTGTATGGAATTTAGATTATGACTGCTAAGTTTTCCTTTTAGCATTTTCAGCTGTCCCAGTGAGTCACACACAAGTGATGCAGATTCTAGAACACTTGACTCTACTTTCTGCCAGTGAACTTATACCGTATGCAGAAGTGTTGACATCCAATATGAACCAGCTATTGAACTCAGGGGTTCCGCGGCGAATTCTTCAAACGGTCAATAAACTGTGGATGGTCCTTAATACTGTGATGCCTAGAAGGTAACTTTAGTGTATTATTTCGTGTAAATGGATAAATTTATAGCAGTGATTATGTACAATAACCTAAACTTAAATGTTAAAAAATTGTTGACTATTTGACAATATCAGTCCTTTCTGCATACCATTAAAGAGGTGTTGTAACTTTAACGAAGAGGATAAACTTTATCTTAAGAAACAGAGAGAAACCTTAAAGTATGTCCAATATGAGAAGGGTCTTTAAAAGGGAGCCCTCAGGAAGCCACTCTGGCTGCTTGTTGCCTAGACCAGCCCTGCGACCGTCACCGCAGTGGCTCTGCGTTTGCTGAGTGTTGACATTACCTAGAGGGCTTCCAAAGCTTCTGAATCCCAAGTTGTGACCCATGCCAATGAATCAGCACGTCTGTGGGTAGAGATAGGTACTGGTGTTTTTTGAATGATTCCCTAGGTGACATCAGTGTGCAGTAAAGTTTAGAGAGCACTGGATTAAATATTTTGTCTTTAGTCAGGTGATGCTCCACTGGTCCACAGTGTACCAGAGACACCTCGTTAGCTCTAAAAACAATACCGGGCTGACTTAACCTGAGAATTTGATTCAGTAGGTCTGGGAATATTTATACTTTTTAAATTAAAAAAAAATTAAATTATAAGTACTTAAATTTTAAATATTACTTATAAGTAAATTAACATAAAATTAATAAATGCACATAACTTGAGAAGTTATATAGTATGTAAGGCCTGCCCACACCTTCCCATTTTATAGTATTATTCCCTAGAGACAACTACTTTCAGCTTTTATCTTTTTTTAAAAAGATTTTATTTATTTCTAGAGAGATGGGAAGGGAGGGAGAAAGAGAGAGAAGCACTGATGTGTGAGAGATGCATCTGGAGGCCTGGCCTGCACCAGGCGTGTGCCCCCATGGGGAGCTGAACCCATGACCCTTGGTCTGGGGTCCCTTGAGAACTTGTCACAGTCTGGTGCTCAGTCCACTGAGCCACACCAGCCGGGGCCAGCTTTTATCTTTTTATTCTGGCATTTATATTTCCCCATATATATCACAATAATATGCTTATAGTTACTATGATTTCCTAACTTTCCAATTTAGAAGTTACCTTTTGACTCCCTACTGTCCAAGATGAAGATTTAACATTCTCACCTCCTTCCTCCCCGTGAGCCCCTCTCCCACCAACACACCCCCCTCCATTTCTCCCAGCAGTTGTCTCAGAGTTTGGGTTCAAGCATAATCCGTGTGCATGTTGTTAGGACTCTTACATTCCTGTCCCATAGATGAAACAGCTTGGAGAGGCTCAGTGAGTCACATAGAGTCATAGCAAGTATGTATTACTGAGCATTTAATTCAAATTTCTATTTTATGTGCCATGATTGTTCCATTCCAGTGTTGAAGATCATTGAAACTACTTTGTGTTTAATGTTTTATCTTCATTTATTTTAGAGACATAACAATAGGTTAGATTTCTGGAGTTTTTAAATTTTTGAAGTTCATTCACACCAGTTTTCTATTCTTTTTTCCTGAATATATCTTTTTAAGATAGAAAGGACTGGATGGCTACAGGTTTCGATTATAATATAGATGTTTTTGAACATGTGATTATTTTCTCATCAGGCTGTGGGTAATGACAGTTAATGCACTTCAACCTTCAATAAAGTTTGTTCGACAACAGAAGTACACTCAGAACGACCTGATGATAGACCCTCTCATTGTCCTAAGATGTGATCAGAGGGTACACAGGTATGTGACATTTGAATTTCATCTTGGTTAGAGAGTTATGCTTTGGAGAGTCAAAGATACTGAAGAAACTCAGTTTAAACTTGTATCTAAGGTTCTTGCAGATAACTGGCAGTATGTAACCTGTGAGGTTTTTTTTTTAGGTTGTCTGTGTTCATGAACCATCTATTCAGTTTAAAATAAAACCTAGTCTTAAAGAAATGTCCTTCTTGGTGTTGGCAACCCTCAATAATGGCTGTTCTTTCTCTCAGAGCAAGACCAGTACAGAATAATACCGTGTCTGCTGGCGTGTGCTCTGACTGGGAATTGAACCTGTGACCCTTTGGTTCGCAGGCCAGTGCTCAGTCCACTGAGCCACACCAGCCAGGGCATGTAGCCTGGAATTTTTAAACAACCTGTGAAACTTTTCTTATGTTACTAGACATTGTTATATGAATTGGCTACATGGTATTCCACATAGATACACTATGCTTAGCCCAATCTTCTGTTTTGTTTGTTCCTGTATTTTGTTTGTGTTGTGGTGACTGTTCTGTGTACTGTTTCCTTTGAATAGATTCTTAAAAATAGAACTATTGGGGCAAAAGTAACCTGCTCATTTTTTAAGACTTTTGATTCCTGTTTTTATTCTGTCATCCAGAAATCCTGAACCAGTTTACGTTCCCATACTGTTTGATGTGCACTTTCCCGCACTGTTTTATGTGTTTCCCAATGTGATAGGTGAAAAATGGATTCTCATTTCAATTTATATTTTAGATTAAATACTTTAATATACTTATTGGCTACTGGTATTCTTTCTTTATATTTTAGCCTACCTATTGGATTGCTTATCTTTTTTTAAATTTAAACAGCTCCTTATAAAGAATATTAGCCTTTTGTGTGTGTACATATATATATTGCTGTTTTATCCTTTATTATTCTGTTGTTTCACCTTTTAATTTTATTTTTTAAAACTTAATTTTTTATAATTAATCATTCACATGTGTTTAAAAAATCAAACAATATGAAAACATCTACATATAAAAATATGTGATGTTTTGGATTTGCTTTGCACTAACCCTGGGTGGTGGTGGGAGTGGATGGAGGTTTAGATGAATCAGGGTGTTTGTAGGTGACTGTCGCAGCTGGGTGATGAGTTCTTGGAGGTCCCTTTTTTATGTCTGTATGAAACTTTTCATAATACACACTAAAAGTGAATAAACAAGAAGTTTAACATACAGGAAAAGATCTGCAGTAAACAGTCTTTTTCTTACTCATATCTACCATGCTGCCATCTCTAAAGCAAAGTTTCTCTTTGTCCTCTTTTGACCAATCCCAGTTCCATCTCCAGAGGAAACTTTGTTGTCATAAATGGTGTGTATGTAGCCTTATTTTCTATGTATTTCCAAATTTATAAATAGAAATACTTACCTTTTGTTTTGGGTGGTTTTAAAAAGTAGTAGTAGTATATTTTGGGAATTATTATTATTGTTTATTTTTATTTTTTAAAAGATTTTATTTATTTTATTTTTAGACAGAGGGGAAGGGTGGGAGAAAGAGAGGGAGAGGAACATCAATGTGTAGTTACCTCTGGTGCGCCCCCCTACTGGGAACCTGGCCCCTAACCCAGGTATGTGCCCTGACCGGGAATTGAACTGGCAACCCTGTGGTTCACAGGCCAGCACTCAATCCACTGAACCACACCAGCCAGGGCTATTATTGTTTTTTAAAAACTTAAGTGTTTTTGCCTTGACTGGTGTGGCTCAGTTGGTTGGGTGTTGTCCTGCAAAGCGACAGGTTGCTGATTCAGTTCTGAAAGTTTGTCGGTTCAGTTCCCAGTCAGGGCATGTTTTGGGGTATGTATGGGAAGCAACTGATTGGTGTTTCTTTCCCTCCCTTTCTTCCCCTCTAAATCAAGCAATCAACCAATCAATAAACTTTTTGAAAAAACTTAAATGTTCTCCATGTGGTTTGCACATCGGTGTGCGTAGTTCTACTTCACTGTTTTGACTGTTGCATTAGTGTTCTATCTACTGTAGATAACTAGGCCTGTCCTCCAACAACTGATACAGAATGTCCGGAGTGGAGCTTGAAATTTTTTTTTAAATAAGTACTCCAGGTGATTCTCCTCTTCAATTTTGGGAAATACTGCCATAATTCCTTTACCCATTGGCATGTTTTTTCTACTATAAATACATACATGTTCATTACAGAAAATTTGGACATTTCATAAAAACCAATGACATATTGATGAGCATGTACGTTCTTACAGAGTTTCGCAGTTATAAACAGAGCTGTATTGCCTGTTTGTGTGCACACGCTAGTTCTCTCTATGCTAGACTGAGAAGTGCCATTTCAGGTTTGTTTCTTTTGAAAAAGAATATTTCAGTGGGAAAAGTGTTACTTTATGGGGAAAGAGTTACTTTACTGCTCTTTTCAGATTTTCAGGTACTGTTCAAGTTAAACTGATTGATCGTGCTCTGGCTCATTTATAAATTTGTCTTCTTTCTCATGTGTTTCTCTTCCTTCTGTGTTTAGATGCCCCCCACTGATGGACATTACTCTGCATATGCTGAATGGCTATCTTCTTGCTTCCAAGGCCTACCTTAGCTCTCACCTGAAGGAAACAGCGGAGCAGGATAGACCTTCCCAGAACAATACCTTAGGTTTAATTGGACAAACTGATGGCCCAGAAGTTACTAGAGAAGAATTGAAAAACGCATTATTGGCTGCTCAGGTAATAAAGTAAAATTTAGTCAAAAAGGGCAAGGGCTTTACTGTTAATATAATCAATTAAGTAGAAAGCACATTATGCTCCCTATATACAAAAGGTGATATATTGTGCGTTCCTTTTGTTACAGAACATGCTATAATGGAGTTGCCTTTCCTTCTAAATATCACATGGGCTGTATTTCTAAAATCAGGAATAATCTTCATGATACTAGCTTAATAGCCATTTAAATAAGATTTACATTTTAACAAAATATAAGACTTGGGCTCCTTAAAATCAAATGGTGGAAATAAATTAAATGTTGGAGACAAACAGGACAAGAAGTATGTGTACAGGGGCAGGCAAAATTAGGTTTACAGTTGTGAGTACCTGAAACAATTTATTCTTGTATTTATTAATTATTGTATTACTTTCCATATGAACAACTGCAAACCTACCTTTGCTCACCCCTGTAGGTAATAAAATGTCAAGGAGTGTTAAATACTATGACAACATAAGCAATTCAATTTTATATTTAGAAAAGTTTTACAACAATGTAGAAATTTTACTGAAGCCTTAGCCATTTTGAATAATAAAGGAGATGTAAGATGATAAATGTTAAGAAATCTGAAGTCTGCAAAGTAGAAATACTTTCTTAGTTTAAAATATATTTTCTGAAATCTTTTCCTTGGCAATAAAAGGAATTAGAGTAATAATAATAGGTCCATAACCCCTTGTCTGTAATAGGGATATCCAAAAGCCTATGAAATCTGAAGCATTTTTTGGGGGTGGGGGCCTTGATCAGAAGGACTTGGGCTCCCTGAAGCATGGCAGAAAAACCTGACCTGATGTGACCTCATTTGTGACAAAACTTGACCTGAATTGATGTGAACCTATTTATGGTCTTTATCCCACTTAATGTGAATATTGGTATGTTTTGCTGCAGAAATATTAATATGTTTGATTATAATGTGCTACCGTAGTCTCTGCTGGAGGTATTATATAATATTTCAGTAAAAATAATTCTTAAATGACCCATGGACATGGACAGCAGGGTGGGGACTGACTGTGGGAGTAGGAGGTGGGCGGGGGCAGGGGACAGCAACAGGGGAAAATTGGGACAACTGCAATAGAACAGCAATAAAAAAATTCTCAAAAAAAATTCTGAGTTCTAAAATAAATGTGGCCCTCAGAGTTTCAAATAAGGCATTGAGAATCATAATAGTGACCATTTATATAGTGCTTACTATGTTCAGGGTGCTAAGTTCTTTATTTATATTAACTCACTTAATCTTCACATTCAACCTACAAAGTATAGCATATTATCCCCATTTTTAAAGGAGAATGAGACCCAGAGAGGTTACACATCTAGTAGGTGGGAAAGCCAGGATTCAAGCCTGGGCAGTCTGGCTCCAGAGTCTACAAACATAAACAAAACAAAGCAATAACAGCCCCAAACCAAAACCCCTCCACTCAAAATGATTATAAAATAAAACTGACCTTACTTTGTAAGCGATTATAATGTAAGCCTAACCTTACTTTATAATCATGTTCTTAATCAGACGAAGGAACTGTTTTCTTCAGGCAGTGCCTGTCTTGCCAAGATGAATGTCATGTATTCACTTTTTTAACTCCTTCCTGCTAGATGAGTGATTATAGCTCCTCTTTACATGGAGGGGAGTCAGGTGCATCACCCCTAAGAAACTGCTGTTCTCTGAAATGACACTCCAGCTTGCAGACTGAGCAGGTAGAGTCTTTCCTTGCAAAACCGGGACTCTGAAGAGCCCATTTTCAAAGTAAAAGGAAAAAGCGTGGTGGAGTGACTTTTAGGCATTAATCATTAATCACCATCTTTAGAGAAATTAATTACTTGGTAGTCAGTTGAGAAAAAGAGGGCATTATGGGATAGGGTCCTGAGAGAAGTAGGAATTTATAAGGAGAGGAGATTTTGGTAGAAGTTGTTTTTTTGTCTAGGGCCTGTTTTGGATGTCACTAAATCAGAAAATTCTTCTAGTAGATGTTCTTAAACTGGAGTCCATGGGTCTGCCTTAGGGATATGTGACCAGCCTGAAATTATGCAATTTTTTTATATTTATATGTTAATTTTTATAGGGAGAGGGTATATAGTTTTCTTCCAATTCTTTTTTTTAAAGTTTTTATTTATTTATTTTTAGAGAGAGGGGAAGAGGAGAGGGAGAGAAATATCAATGTGTAATTGCCTCTCATGCGCCCCCTACTGGCTACCTGGCCCACAACCCAGGCATGTGCCCTGACTAGGAATTGAACTGGTGACACTTTGGTTCGCAGCCTGTGCTCAATCCACTGAGCTACACTAGCCAGGGCTTTTGCAGATTTTTAAAAGGGTTTATAATACTAAAAAAGGTGAGGCCCACTGCCCTATAGATTGCTCACTTTTTTTTCCTAGAAGTAACTGTTATTTTTATCAATTCTGTTTATATGAAAACAAAATCAGATTTATTTTCAAAGAAACATCTCAGAAACTTTTTTTAAAATTTATTGATTTGAGAGAGAGAGAGAGAGAGAAACATTGATTTTTTTTTTCCATCACTCATTTTTTAATTCATTGGTTGATTCTTGTATGTGCCTTGACCAGGGATCGAACCTGCAACCGTGGCTTATTGGGACAATGTTCTAACCAACTGAACTACTACGCGAGGGCCTCTCAGAAACATCTTAAATTCACTGTTTTATTTGCTTGTAGGATAGTGCAGCTGTCCAGATTCTCTTGGAGATATGTTTACCTACTGAAGAGGAGAAAGCAAAGGGTACCAATCCAGACAGCTTGCTAAGGAATGTTCAAAGTGTTATTACTACCAGCACTCCAAATAAGGGAATGGAAGAAGGAGAAGACAATTTGCTTTGTAACCTTCGAGAAGTTCAGTGCCTTATCTGTTGTCTGTTGCACCAAATGTACATTGCGGATCCCAACATTGCTAAGCTTGTTCACTTTCAGGTCTGTTTTTGAAGAATGATGCTTTATGGTTGAACTTTTTTGGGAGTTTGGGGGTTGAATACTAAATAGGGATTGTTTAGAAACTAGAGATGACACAAATAATCATGCTCCTTTGCAATATGGAGAAAAATGAAAATTTTTAGATTTTATATTAGCCTGTTAAAATGTTCAGGTAATTTATCTCTATTCTAGGGCATCAGAAAGGTGAAAAGCCAGGATGGATGTAGGGCACTGTAGCCTTCTGAGCAACTTTTACATAAAGGAAGTGAAACCTTCCTTTATGTTTTTATCTGTATTCAACTTACACTTATTTTACTTACAACTTTTCCCTTCTTTCTTGTTGAGATAGGGTTATCCGTGTGAACTTTTGCCTCTGACGGTCGCAGGTATTCCATCCATGCACATCTGTCTGGATTTCATACCTGAGCTTATTGCACAGCCAGAGCTTGAAAAACAGGTAATGAGCATTTAGAGCTTTAGGAAAATTTTGATCTTTCTTCAGTCTCTCTAGTTATGTAAAACATTTTATAATTTTTGAAGACATTTTTCAGAAACATGTACTATTTGGATTTTGTGTTGCAGATATTTGCCATCCAGTTGCTTTCTCATTTGTGTATCCAGTACGCATTACCCAAGTCACTCAGTGTGGCTCGCTTAGCTGTCAATGTGATGGGAACTCTGCTGACAGGTGTGTGGTCAACCAATATCGATGACAAAACTTCTAACGTAAGAAGTTAGTGACACTGTTTTCTGTGTTACTGATAGTTTCATTTATGCCATCTTCTGAAGACTTTTCTATTACAAATGTGACTTTTGGTGTAGAGATGAATAGGTAGGCAAAGTGTATCTTCCATTTCGTGAATAACTATGTATAGATTTATAATAAATAATAAGCTTCCCATACTTTATAAGTGGAAATTAAATCTACTTTCTAAATGTAATTATATCAATAGAACACGATTACAATCATTACAGATGTTTAGAATTTTAGGAAAATATAATCATATGTATAAATAAGATAAATATATTCATTCATTGTTTCCTTAAGTTCTAAAATATACCTTAATATTTGAACCACCTTCTGGTTTGTAGAGTAAAATGGTATGAAAATAAACTACTTTAAAATGTATGAACTATAATTAAACTTTTTAAAGTAATGGTTTAGTTAATTTCATATTCTCTCAGGGCTCCCATAA
>VMDR010028487.1:0-13129 GCA_007922815.1 Macrotus californicus
GCACATTTATGTCCAGACTCTATATTACTCAGTCTGTAACAAGCCACTATAGAAGTGACCAAAAATGGCTTCTCTCCATTAGGTTTCTTTCTTTAATTAAAAATTGTGTAATAAAAATACCTTAGCATAATAAAAAGCACAGATTACAAAAATATGCAATGTAAGATATGCCTAACCCATTCAAAAGTAATTACTATATACTTTTTTAATAATCTTTTCAAAAGTTTTTTATGTATAACACATTGTAGGGAAGGAAAAATTTTACTTCTACCCTTCCAGGTTCTTTGGCTGGTATAATAATCAATTTAACATAAGACAGAAAAACAAGAGAAAAACACATTTAATTGCATACATAGGAGGCCCCACAGAGACAATAAAACCCAAGGACAAGTTGGCAGTTGAGGCTCATAAGCTGTCCTGAGCTAAGACATGGAAGAGGGGCCTGAGGCTTCAAAGAAGAGGAGGGTAATTCGCAGGACAATGAGAGGAGCAGATGTTTAGTAATTAGATGTTTGTCCTGCCATTCAGACAGGTCATTCCGATAAAAATTTATGAGACCCATGCCTGCTAACTAAATTCCTTTAGGTAATTAAGGGAGAGGTAAGGCTTTTCTTGAGTCTGCAGAATCTTAGTGGCTTTCAGCTCAAAATAATCCACATGCCAAAGCAGCACATTTTGGGGAGGCCTGTTCTGAACCCCTTCAACAGCACTCATGTGCAATGAATAAATACATTAAACACACACACACAGGTACTCTCCTCAAGGGGAATTTCTTTCTTATACCTATTCTGTGATTTTCTTTTTTTTTTTTAATTTCTTTCTTTTTTTTAATTAAAAAATATGTCCTGGAAATCATTTCAAATAAACCCATATATATCTCCGTTATTGTTTTGAATGGCTACATAATATTTAATTAGATGTATATACCATAATACATCTGGTATATTTAATCAATTTAATTTATTTAATCAATTCTCCATTGAAGGAGAGCCGGGTTGTTACTTGCTTCTTTTTTTCCCTACAAACAATGCTTCAGTAAACAATCAACATTCATATATATACGTGTATATCTATATATTTCTTTGGGGATGTGTAAGTATGTGTAAGCAGGATAAAGGTCTAGAAGTAGAATTGCTAGATCAAAGTCTCTACCTCATTTTAAAATCTCCCTGTTTAATAGATTTGACAAAATTTTGTCTTTTCACTTGAATAATTCCATAGTGAAAATATGAACAACCAGGGAATTTACTATACAAAACAGAAACAGTAATGGCCATTGATTTAAGGTAAAAAAAAACACACACACACTCATTTTTGAATGTTCAGCGACTGAAAAAATTAGCATGGAGATGCTGTTAACCAGAGAAAAAGGATCTTCACAAGCTTATTTATACACCCTTAAAAATAAAAACAGAAACACCCAACATTCAATTCCTGAAAGAATTTGCCACCCAGTTGTGAAGAGGATCCCTTCTAGAGCATTTAAGGTCTTAAAGCAATTCAGTTTAATTCTGCAATTATTTATTGACTACGTGCTCTTCATCAAGCCCACATGGACTCTAAAAAGAATTCTATATTGTCCATGCCCTTCAGGCACATGGGAGTGAGAGAAGACAGCTGCACAAACAAGGTATTTCATGAAAGAGTCTTATTTGGGGCCTCATAAGAACTTGGAAAAATCTTTATATCAAGTTATGTCATGAGGGGAGTAATTTGATGGGAGGAAGGAAAGGAAATCAAAAGGAATGAAAACAACCTCCAACATCACCATCCAAAAAGATGTTTTACATATCTTATTCATCTTTGTATCTCCATCAGTCACATGAGAGCCCCAAGTTCACACCTTGTGACCCATGTACCTCAAATAATTTGCTTTCTTCTGCAACACACGTAGCCTTCTCAAGTTTCTATGCCTTTGAACACATCACATTGTTGGTTTTGCCAGGAATGTCTTATATGGGCCCACCCAGCAACAACCTACTTATCTCTGTATTGCTGACTCAGGAATCATTATTTTTCCCTCCACTCAGAAGGATACACCCAGTCCTTCCCCTCGACTTCCGTGCCTGTAAAGTGTGTCATTATTGTTTTAATTTTTTCTTCCTGACCTCTTATTCTCCTGAACTATGAGTAGAACATACCTGTTCTTTCTTGCTGTTTTTTATTACAGTTGCTTCTAAATATTACTTATGATGAGGCTATAATTTCTTTAATTTTTCTCCTCAAAAATACAGGTTTACATTTCTCACTGTGTTTAGCACAGTACACTATGTTTAATTAAAAAAAACTTACTGGGCATCTGCTATCCAGTCAGTATGCTAATTTGATGGCTTATATTATTGCATCATGAGACATTTGGTAATAATAACAAATAATTATAGGACTTACCAGGTGTAGGCGCTCTTTTAACTACCTTTCATATTTAACTTATTGAATTCTCACAACCATGTGAGGTAGTTTGCTATTATTATCATTTCCATTTTCAGATGTAGAACCTGAGGCGCCAATAGGTTCAGTAACTTGCCAGACCTTAATAGCTAAAAGTTGACATCGGACCCTGTTGAGACTCATTATGTCAGACTAACAAGAGGCTTGAGCAGATGTTTACATTACTCCTTAGGTATAGGCACCACACTTTCTGTTTAGAGACAAGGCTCAGAGCAGCAAGATAACTTGTTCAAGGTCACACAGCTCATTGGTAAAGACAGGTTCAAAATTATGTTTAACCCAAAGCCCGTTTATTTGCCACTGCCTATGCTTCAATGCACATAAAAGTCCTACCTCTCCCTAGGGCAGGACTCAAGTCTCTGTATTTTTCAGCAGTAATTTTCATCTGCTCAGAATCCATTTCCCCTTTTACTAACACTATGCTGTTATTTCTTCAAGGATCTACGCTCTTGCTCCCTCAGTCAGTGGAGACAACCTATGAATTTTATTGCCATTATGTTTACACATCTTTTCCCCAAGAAAATTTAAAGTTCCCTGGGAGCAGGGATAGTTTCTTCTTCTTTCCTCTCTTCCTCCTCTTCCTCTTCTTCTTTTCCTTGTATTGAATCTCTCGAGCATGATACATAGTAGAAGCTGAAAATATTGGCTGAGTCAATATCTCATACATAGTGCTTGCTCACTCAATATTTGTGAGATTGAACTGTTGTTGCATAAGAGTAAATAAAATGGGCCTCACCAAAGTGTTAGCACCTCAGTGGGCAGAGTAAGGTCAAGGATATGACCCATGTATATTCTACTTCCTTGTATTATCCAAAGACAGGGTATTTGAGCCACTGAAGATTTCTGAGTCAGTTTCCTTGGAAAGGCCTGCCTGCGTAGAAAACTTGGGCATAATCAAGAAAATTTGGGTTATATATAAAGGATCACTGATGCTAATAAATTCCACATCTTCAAGGAAGAAAAGTCAACATTCTCCAGATAGGTATGACACCTATCTCAATGGCAAAAACAAGTAATCTTTGTGTAGTATTGCTCTGAATTTGATTAAGACATTTAGAGTTTCTAAAAAAGGAAGTGAAAAAGGTTATGATATCCACCCATCCTCCAGCTTTCCAAAACTATAATTCAAAAAAGAAAACCCCACAAACTCTAATCCCAAAATAAAGAAATGACGAGGTTGTAAAATCCCTTTTTTCCCCCACACTGATGATCACATTTAGACTTTTGAAAAGGATCAAATATAAATTTTTTTCAAGAATATTTTAGAGGAGCTTGCTCCACTATGCCCCAAGCATGTCCTTGGTTTTTCTGTTGAAGGGCTGTGTGCTGCCTCTGAGGAGAAAGGCAAGAGTTGTGTAAGTGCTGACCCAGTCGTGACAAGAGAGCTCAGGAACTTCTCTGCTTACCTCTCCTCCGGCCCGTACAGTGACCCTAGCTGGGTCTGGACCACTTTTGTTTTTCTTATTCAATAGTTTAATATTCATTTTCCTTGTGAAAACCACTGTTCATTTCTCATTACCCACAGCCCTGAGTTGCTCTGAGTATTTTCTGGAGAAAATAGCCCTAGCAAAAGCAATGTAAACAAGTACTTGGAGATCCCCCATGTATCTACTGAGGATATCAAGATATTACACTGCCTATTATCACCTAAAGATCCTAATGGGAAAAGAATATAAACATAGATAATATTGTGGCTCTGAACAGCTTGTTTTTGGATACCGTAATTACTATGGAGCCTAACATAAAAGGGAAATTTAGAGAAGATGCAAAAAATTAAAATTAATCTTTTGGTACTCCACTTCCTACTTTTGACTAAAGACCCTCTCAGGGGTGTCCAAACTTTTGGCATCTTTGGGCCACACTGGAAGAAGGGTTGTCTTGGGCCACACATTAAATACACAAACACATTAAATACATAAAAAAAACCTCATGATGTTTTAAGTAAATTTACAGTTTTGTGTTCAGCCATATTCATAGCCATCCTGGGCTGCACACGGTCTGTGGGCCATGGGTTGGACACCCCTGCCTAGTATTTCAATCAGTTACTTTCCAGACTGCTGAGTCTAGTTCAGAGGGCTAATGTTTTCATGGTGCATAATTGTAAAATTGTGGAAATTCAGGGAGGGGGTAAGTATGAAAGAGGAAGTGTGGTGTAGATCATCACCACCTCCTTGCTAAGCCATTGACACTTCTCTTTTTTTTAGTTTTGGATCAAATTTCTCATTTGCTGTTTATATTTACTGACAACACTGAGAAGAGTGGAGGCTGGAGAGGATGTAGCTCAAAGGATAGTTTTAATAATGGCTAATGTTTCCTAAATGCTTATAACGTGCAGTCACTGTGTTAAGACTTGGGTCATCTTATTAATTCCAGTGCTTCAAAATGTAGATACTACTGTTAACTTATGTTTACAAATGAGGAAATGAAGGCTTATAGAGGTTAAAAAACTACTTGCCCAAGGTCACACAGCTGTACATTTTAGGGTATAAAATGGCAAATGAACAATGTTTAAGTGTAATGACCTGAGATGAGGCAATGGCTAAGTGAAAGGGGTCTTGGTCTAGGAATAAAACACTGCAGACTTGGGCCTCAGCTTCCTTAAATTTTCTGAGCCTCAGTACTTCATCTGCGTAGGTAATGGGCTTATTGTGAAAATCAACTAAGATAATGATTACTCTAAGGACTCTGTAAATGCATACGAACCATGTCTACACTATGCATTACCATATTACTCATAAAAAACAACAGGCCCTGAATGGTGTGGCTCAATGGGTTGGGTGTCACTCCAAAAACTGAAAGGTCACAGGTTTGATTTTCGGTCAGGGCATGCGCCTGGGTTGCAGGCAGGTCCCCAGCTGGGGGCGTGCGATAGGCGTGCCCATCAATGCTTCTCTCACACATCAATGTTCTTCTCCCTCTTTCTTCCTCCTTCCTCTCCATCTGAAAATAAATAAATAAAATCTTTTAAAAGAGAGAGAGAGACTAGGATACAAGTTAGGGAGTTTCCATCGAAAGACTGAAATTGAAGGACACCAGCCTGAATATCAGAAGAAAAATGGCTATGTGATCCAGTATTCTGATACTTGGGAAGCTGGGCAGACAGAGGAAGATGCACCCAAGATGCCTTGTGGGAGAACAAAAGAGACAGTTGCAAATGGAGCATGAGTAGATGATGGCCAGCAACATGAGGATGTTAGAGGGCAGAGAGAGAGAGAGAGAGCAAGAGTGAGAGTGGGAGAGAGAGAGAAACTAAAGCCAAACCCCAAACACCATGCAGAATAGTATGAGAAATAGGATAGGATGTAGATTCCTTTCTGGCTATTGGATTGTCTACTTTTGCTATCTAGCTGCTAACAAAAGCTCATCTGTTCTGAAGAAGAGAAAATTGTATCCTTGCTCTTCTCCATATTTGTTTTAGGGAGTTGTAGGATACCTAGTTTACTTCTGTGGGCTTGGTTTTTCCCTTTGGGAAAATGCACAAAGTTGAATTTGAATTTTTGCCAAATCTCTTAAACCAGTGATTCTCAAATTTATTAAGCATCAGAATCTTTGGAAGAGATGTACCAGATTTAGCAATTAAAAATACAGGACATGCAGTTAGTTTTAAATTTCAGATAAATAATAATTTTTAGTATAAATATGCCTAAATATTGCACAGAACATACTTATACTAAGATTTTTATTTGTTGTTTACCTGAAATTTAAATTTATTTGGACATCCTGTATTTTATTTAGTATCTCTACCTGGAACTTGTTAAAATGCAGACTCACCAGTTCCATGTTCTAACTTCCAGTAAGTCTGAAATAGTGCAGCTTGTTTTTATACAATACTTTGAGAGATATTAGTTAATCTTAGATAATGCCAACCTGGGAGTGAGGGATTTCGGAAGGCCAGGAGAGCATCCTGGAGAGAGGAGAGTGTGGGTAGCTAGAGTAAGCCTTGAAGATGCTGTAAGCGTCCTGGTCCTTGAGTGACAGCAGAGATTACTAGTCTGACTGCTGGGAGGCCCATTGAGTAACCAAAGAAGACATTCATGGAGCCTCATTATTGTGCCATTTAATCCTCTCAACAACCACAAGAAGAAGATAATTGTTATTATCACCATCTCATTAGATGAGGAAGTAAAAGCTCAGGGTTAAGTAATTTGCCCAAGGTCACATAGTATTTAGTGGAGTCAGGTTTGATCTCAGACCAGTTGTTTCCAATGTCCACATTCTGAACCAGTCCTATGCAACAATTGGAGGTTTGGGTAATATAACTTTTTTTTCAATTCACAGCCTTCTTCAAATAGCTAAGCTAACTGAAGTACAGTCAGGGATGTGACATCTGTTGTCTGGAACTGCTCAAAGATCTTCCTGTTCTGAGGTCTAACAGCCAAAGGAAAGTTTGGCTGAAGTTTTCACAAATGAAAGTTTGTGAAAAGCTTAAGGGTCTGAGCTGATGAAAAATATGAAGAACTATTAGAGGAAGTATTGCTTAAGAAAAGCTTGCTTTTTTTTGGTTTAGAATGCCAGCCAAAACCCATCATCTCAAAGGGGAGTGTGTCAGGGGATACTGCCCTTTGGAGGATAAACCAACAATTTTCTTACCAGGTGACCTAAGACGGCTGAATAAGCTCTGAAGAGGTGTTAGGTGAGAGGATTAAATAAATATAGAGAACAGGTTAATGAAGAAATCGGAGCCAATTTGACTAGAAAGAAGACAACTCAAAGGAGTCGTGGCCGCAGTGTTCTACCGTTTGAAGAAATGGTAGAAATAAAAGGCAATGAGCAAAGACCACAGGTTGGATGTTACTTGGAAAAGGATCTAAACTCAACAAATATGTGCTAGATTGTGCTATTATTCAAAATATTTGCTGCCTATCTCTGGGATGTCTCTCTGCCTGTCTCTCTCTGAGGGTTCCATGTGACTGGTGTTGCTGATGAAAAGTGGAAACTACAGGACAGCATGACATTCACCACCCTCTCTTTTCCTTTTCCATGAGATCTGTGGTGTCCCAGAGAGGGGCTTCCCCATCAGCCAGGGGTCCCAGGTGGGAATCTGTGTGGGGCAGAGCCAAGATGACTTGTGATAGGCACATAATGCAGGGAAGAATTAAAGCTTTTTTGTTACTGTGGAGTATACTGACTGGCAAAATAAGAAAGCTCTCTTTAAAAGTGCAGAGGTGTCCAAAGATGGAAAGGACCACCTGCAGAAGTGGTAAGTTTCCTGGTTTGGAAGTATTCGCATATAGCTAAAACACCACTTTGGAGATGGTTAAAAAAAATTGGTGGTGGTGGTGGCGGGCAGGGAGAGTAGGTAGGGACTGAGATATCTGCTGAGTGGTTAGGATCTTAAATTCCTTTCCATAGCTGAGATTCTGTGCCACATTACTAATGAAGTAGCAGTAGGTGTGAATGGGCAAGACCTTCTGTACCTCCATGCTTTAAACTCAGTTGAAGAGAAGGAACATAGTGATATTAGGGTAGATTAATCTCAGTTTGTGGTTACTGAAATTGAGAGCATTAACTTATGCTTATTTGAGAACAGGCTTCTGGAATGTAACTAAAAGGAGAGTTAAATATTCATGTGGTTTGAGATTAACCATAAAAGACCTTCAGGGGAGGATTAGAACACAAGAATAGCTGGAGAAAGGGTAATTCAGTCACTACAATGAGCCTCTCCCAGAACCCTGCTAACTGTTAGATGTACGGTGCCAAACCACACGCTGGCCAGAGATTAGAGAAAGCAGGGCATGGAGTGGGATGCTGCCATTCCCTCAGTCCGCAGCCCAGAGAAATACCCAGGCAGTGTTCACTCCTTTCTTCTCTCCCCTTTCCTGTTTGCTCCCTGCATGATCTCAAATTTTTCTCTGCTCTTTTTCCACTTTTTCATTTACCTCTTACTCTTACTACTGTCTCCTAGTAATCTGATCTCTCACGATGTTATCATCTCTTAAGTGTGGTCTTGTTTCCCTCTACCCATTTTTCTAAGTCACCAGTAAGAGAGGTAGGAACAAAGAAGAGTAAAACAAGACAACGTTTTAAAATGAGGGAAACTTTCACTCACAAATGAAGTGAGCAACATATGGTAGTATGTGCACCATAGGGGAGCATTGCTTTCGGGAAAAATAAGAGACCTAGTCCGACTTCAGCTCCATTGCTTATGATGCACATGATCTTGAAGAAGTTACTTAAATTCTCAGTGTTCTCAGTTTCCTCATCCTTCAAATGAGGTCAGTAACTACCTACCTAGCAGGGTTGCTGGGAAGATTAAGTAAACTGCAATATGTTATACAGCTAAGACATAATAGACACAAGGTAAAAGGTCTGTATTATTGTATAGATTACATAGCATTGTAGTTTAGTCTGGATCTGTATTATTAGCTTTTGTTCTCTCAACTTAAATGCTTTAAAAGCTGGAATCATTTTTTGTTGGTATTTTTTGTTGTCTATAATTTTATTGGTCACAGAAATGTGTAAGTACTCAAAGACTTGGAACAACCCCAAGAAAATATATATAAATATATAATGCATGTTATGAATTGAATGTTTCCCCCCAAATTCATATGTCAAGTCCTATCCCCTTAAGGTGATGGTATTTGGAAGTAGAATCTTTGGGGGTAATTAGATTTAGATGAGGTCCTGAAATGAAGCCCTCATGTGGTCCTTATAAGAAAAGAAACCAGAGAACTGTCTCCATCACATGAGGACCTAGTGAGAAGGCAGCAGGCTGTCTACAACCCAGGAAATGTGCTCTCAACAGGGACTACATCTGATGACACCTTGATCTTGGACTTCCCATCTCCAGAACTGTGAGAAATAAATGTCTGTTGCTTAAGCCATTCAGTCTATAGAATTTTGTTATAGCAGCCTGAGCTGACTAAGACTATATGTATGTATTATCCCCTGGTTTTGCATAGTACCTCTTATATTGGTATAACTGAGTGCAATTTGGGGATATTGTCTTAGTATATAAGACATAGTCTATCTAGAACTATATCTAATATATGACTTATAGTGTCAAGCAAATTTTATGACCTAGGCATATACATAAAGGAAAGAATAGACACAGTCCCGGTTAAGAATTTTACATTTCACGTGGCCTGAAGCATTTAGACAGAGTCTTTTGCTCCCTACCAAATATCCATTTCCCCCATCTTCTTTGTTGGCAGAATTTATGATTTTGCTTGAAATGTCAATATACCCATCCCTGGGTAATATTTCACAATGGTCTAGCTCAGTTGTGAGAATCTTGTTTCCTGCTTTCAAAGCCTCCTTTGAAACTTCCTTGAAATGTAAGAAGTGACTAAGGGGGTTTCTAGGAAAGCTTTTGTCTTTCTGATAAAAGGAGAGAAGTAGAGGCATTCTAACCTGGCCTGAGCATATCTGTGAACAAAATAAAGTTCAGATTCTTTATGTATGCACATTATTTTATTTTATTTTAAATTTATTAAAGAGAGGGAGGGGAGGGAGAAAGAGAGAAAGAAACAATTTGAGAGAGAAACATTGACTGGTTGCCTCCCAAAACTAAACCCACAACCTAGGCACATGCCCTGACTAGGAATTGAACTGGTGATCTTTTGTTTTACAGGATGACACCCAACCAACTGAGATACTGTTTAGGGTGTATGCACATTATTTTAAATAGAAAAAGATCACCATATAATACTATTTCTAAATAGATTTGAATAGAATCTAGAGTTGTTCTCAAACAAATGTTTATTTTAAAAAAGAAATAATAAAGATAATGTAAACCAAAGTATCAAACTTCTTTTCTACTCTGAGTCTTTGCCTCTATTTTGTACACAGTCATCACTTTCTCAGTGACAGTGAAAATTAGCCTCTTTCCCCTCAACAACCTGTAGTAGCTATAAGGGCATGAACTAGTCTGGGCCATTCCAGCAACTAGTACAATAGCTGGCACATACCGACACCCCTTAAATATTTGTTGAATGAAGTATATCACTTCCTGCTTCGAAACTTTCAGTGGCTCCTGTTTGTCTAATAGTGTAGCACAAATTCTTCACCCCAGTATCCTAGTCTTCTTTACACAGAACCTGCCATAACCCAATCAGGTTACATAGAACAGGTTGTGACTATAATATGCCTTATGTTTTGGGCTACATGACATGCTTAGTTCAAAATCCTGACTTTTCACTTCACCCCTCTCTCAAAGATTCATATTATCTGCTTTTCAAAGACTCTTCTTGTCCCCTAGCCACCAGGATTGCTTTCCTTTGTGTGTTGCCATAGTGTATTTCACATACGGCACTTACCATACTTTGCTTTTGATTGTATGAATTTGTGTTCATGTCTAAGTTCCCCTCCCCATCTACACTGTAAGCCCCATGGGAGAAGAGGGATGGTGAGATAGTGAATAAGCTTTTGTATTACTCTCCACAGCACAGTGTACACAGTAGGCATTTCATTCAGACAGAAGCGTGTACATACCTAGTGTTTGGACCATCAGTGTTCTTAGATGTGAGATGGGAAGTACTCATGGAAAACACATATTATTATGGTATTTAGAATTGCACAGTGTGATAAGAACACAAGCCTCTGCATTGGCCTGCACAGACTGAGTCCTGACTTTGATGCTCAATGGCTTTGTAACCTTGGGTAACTTACATAATCTTCTAAGACTCAGTTTCCTCCTCTGTAGCATGGTAACCCTATTATCTACTTCATAGGTCCTTGTGCAAATTAAGTGAAATAAGGCATGTAAAATATTTAGTATACGTAATAAGCATTTATTAATATTCACTCAGTATCATTATTATTTCAGCTAAAGATGCATGATTTTTTAATGCTGATATGTTTCCTTTGCAATATTGGATTTTAGCTTTGAAAGCATCTCTGATTGACTAGCCCTCCATCAACAAAGCAGTAACAATGACCAAGTAACTTAAAGTTCATATATATTTTGCTTAGAAATCTCAGAAAATTTCTGAAATTCTCTATTTAATTTTTAATAGAGGCCTATGATATGTTTCTTATCATAGTATTTAGCGTTCAATAATTCCTTATTAGATTAATGGTAAGGATTTCTTACAAATAACTCTGGTTACTCATTTAGTATTTATAAAGCACATCAGTGAATGCATCGCCCCTCTGAAATGAACACAGTGTGAAATATGTAAGTCACAGTACCTTAAATGCAAGATAGGGTTTTGTAGCTTTCTGGTCCTAGTGATCCTAGGGGCACACACATTAATCAATGGACACAAGAGCTGAGAGGGTAGCACCGAAGGAATTTTCAAGATATCATTTGCTTTATTCTAATTTAAATAATTGCAGTTCCTATAATATTAGGAAGCTTTGAAGAGTAGGGTGTTTATACAAAGGGAATAAAAGAGAAACCTTTATTTTGGCATTTTACAAAATGTTCCTTCTAAAGAACAACATGTTTTTATAGGCTTGCACTGATTAGAGAAACCTTATTAGATATAAATGAGAAGCATGTGCTTCTGGTGGTATTGTACCCAGAGGACTTGAGTTAAGTAAAGCCTATTTGAAATATACCCAATTGGGCGGGTAATGCACCCTCTTCAACTTAAAGTGGAGAATTGTTACAGGAGAAAAAATAATGTACAAAAAAAGTTATGGAGACAAAAAGATATTGAAATGATTTCTAGTATTCCCATTGAGATGATTTTTAAGAGTTACAGCTAAAGAAGTACAGCTTTCCCTGCATCCCTGAAACGGATTTCTTACATAACACATTATTTTGAACGTCAGCAATCAAACCTTGGGCTTCCTTAGAAGACCAGAGACCAAGATCGAGAAGGCAGGCAGTGGCTCTTTCAGTCCTAGAAAAGAAGACATCAGTAGTGTGATGGAAGGCAAGTGAAAAATAAATACATTTGTTTTTCCATCTGTTAAGACATAACTAAAACATTCTTCTCATTTTTTCCTTAATATTTTGTTTCCTGGCAACAAATAACAAAAATTCTCAATCAACCACATCTTTCACAATTCTTGAGTCTTTGAAAAAGCAGTACTAATACTGTTATTTAAATTTCTAGCATAAAAAATATTTTCAGAAAAGCAAGTATATGTTTAAAAGAATAATATAGGTAGATAGATAGGTAGATACAACATCTATTATAACTCAGTAAAAGAGCATGTCATCAAACCACAAGGGTGTTTGGAAAATAACTGGTCGTTACCTGGTAAATTTGCCATAGCCCAGCAATTTCACTCTAGATATCCAGAGAAGCTCTTTCACATGCACCAGAAGGCAAGTATAAGAATGCTCTTAGCAGCACTGTTTGTAATCTCTGTCTCTCACACAGGCACCTGGAGAATTTTCAAATATTCATCAAGTATAGGATGGATAAATACAATACAGTGTGAAAATTAATCACAGCTTCATGAAAAAACTTGTATAAAGCTGTGTGCATAGTGAGCAAAAAACTCAAGTAGCAGACTATCACACATACATTTCCATAATATACAATGTTGAAAAATGTACAGAATTAACCAGTATTTTGTTTAGGCATGCAAACATATGTGGCAAAGCCTCTAATGCAAAGCAAGGAAATGTTAACACAAAATTCAAAGTTGGAAAGTGGTAGGATTTGAGAGAGTCCCACAGGGGATGTCAGAGTAGTATGTTTAACTCCTTAAGTAAATGGTAGGTATACAATTGTTATGATTATTTATATACTGCATGCATTTATTAAATGTTCTTTTGAAA
>VMDR010028488.1:0-13132 GCA_007922815.1 Macrotus californicus
TTTGAGTTTTTCGATGTAAATGTAGTCTCATCATGAAACTTTTTTCCAATTAAAATAGCATATTTCTAATGGGACAGTCTATTAAAATTATTATAATTGACATTTAACTATCTTTCCACTTAAAGAAAAAAATCCAAATACATTGCAAGGAATCTGTAATAATATTTTAAAAACAATTTTCTGGACACTGTATGTATAGACCTAATGCCTAAAAAAATTTGAAGCATTCTAGATACAGCTTAAAGTTTTGATTTCCATCACAATGTAATACCAATTGGTAGGTGTTAATTTTTAAAATCCTTGCTGGTACTAGAGATGAAAATTTAAAAAACATGAGAAATTAAGAGAAGAACAAGTTATGCAGATGGGATGAACAGCTTTTAGAAAAAAGCAGAGAATTCTAGGGAATATTTAAATATTGACTCCTTTGAGTGCTTTGGTGGGCTTGGGTTGGGAGAAATAGTGAATAAAAAGACCATCGGGACTATTCCCAAACAAGGACATTCATATGAGAACACAGAAATGTAAACTTAGAAGCAAATGCTGAGGCAACTCTAAATGCAATCTCTGCTCTGAACACGGTACGGAGGACAGCGTATTCTCAACAGGTCAAATGACCAATAAGCAAGCGCTGGTGCAAGGACGGTGACTTTGGGCGACACAGTCTGGGGAAGCATCAATCACCACACGGTTTGAAAAGTGTAAATCAAGGCAGTAACCTCAATGATGTCCAACAGAGGAATAATATTTGGCTACCACTGTTCAATCGCCTTCCCCAAATACAATGCCGTGCTTATTTCTCGGCTTCCTACAACCTTTCATGTTCCAGATACACACATTTCAATCCAAGTGTTTCAGTTGCCATAACAACTTCATAAATTTGTTCTCAGATGTCTTTTTTTAATCACATCATTTTTAAAAAGCTGGATGGATTGGGACAGTGCCTCAATTTATTCTGTTCACACCTAACTCATGAGGAGTCTGGGTATTTTTCCCTTTTCGCTAAGAATTCAAACACCTGAAAACAATGTCAACTATTCCTCTTATCTACAGACAAAGGAGATGTGTGTGTGTGTGTGTGTGTGTGTGTGTGTGTGTGTGTGTTTTAAAATCTGTTTGCATGCAGTCTTATTATCCAGTTTTGCAAACCTGGGCGATGTGAGGCCCAGGAACCATCCCCGGTCACGGGAGCACAGGGACTGCCAGTTGGGTACAGCAGGGCCCTGAACACAGAGCGGCTGCTTCATTTCCAGATATCAATTATTTATACTGCCAAACTTGTTTTTGATAGAATCCTGGAGGTTTTAATTGGCTTCTGGTGATGATTACTACCTAGTACCTTTAAAATATTATCCACCTTATGATGGAAAAACAAAAGTACACAAATATGTAACAGTTTCAGCCGCATGAATTTTTAAAACACTTCGGGATATTTTGGGATTTCGTTCCAATAAAAAATGAGGCATAGCATCCCAGGCAGGCATCGTTAAACAAATGACTTTTGCCAACATCAACAACCAGACAGACAATAGAAAACAGAACACCACCAACAAATAGAGACAACGGGGTGGGGGGTGGCAGAAAGTTCAAGCCGGGCTTTTTGCATATGCAGTAAAACTGAAGGCACTTCCCGAGAAGGTATTGAAATGCAGAGATAAGAACACAAAAGGCCCTGAAGTGGTTGTGAGAGTCACAATTTGCTATTCAACTCAGCAGATGGAAACAAGAGAAAGTTCACATACGTAAAATTTAGAATGCTCTAGTGTGAAATAAAACCAAGAGTAATAGACAAATTAGGGCAGTCAAAGATTGTAGAATTTGTTTTTAATTGCACTGTCAGTTTGTTAGAACAGAACATATTTAAACTTAAGGGGGAAACACTGTCTCTAACACCACCTGTCAGAAATTGAAATGCAGGGTGAATGGTATACAACTAAGTACCAGCAAAAAATAAACACTGGTTACAATAAGGAAATAGCATAAGATCAGATGTTATATAAAAAGTTAGGCCTTTTTCTTAAAAAAAATTATACGTGACTAGTTCTTCGCCACTGGAGGAAAAAACAACCTTCTTTAATTATGTAAAGCATGAGAAGAAGGTAGAGTTCTTTACCTTTGAAAACTAAACCAGGAAACAGTCTCATGAAAGGCAGGGTTGACCTGTTCTGCCTGAAAAATTAATAGGCTTGACAAGTCCTCGACAGTATCTTCTAGAATTGCAGAAACTGAAAAGGAGGGGGGTGCTAGTGACACCAACAGTCCCGGGAACAAAATGCAGCTGTGACGGAGGGTTTGGGGCTTGGGCAGGATTTTTTGTTTGTTTGGGGTTTTTTGTTTTTTTGTTTTTTTTTGTTGGTTTTTCTGTCATCACAATGGATAACTCTCAGCCACAGCCTACAGAGGGTCTGCACGACGCTCTACCACCTTCCTCTGGCTTCTTCTCACTCTCCTTCCTTCCCTGCACTGCCGCTGCCCCACTGCCATCCCGTCGGAGACTCGGCCTGCGGCTACCAGAGGGCCTGACCACCCCATCCCTGCAGTTTCAAAGGGCAGGGAGTTGAAAGGAGGGGAGGACCTGAGAGGGGCAGGGATGCCGAGGAAAGACATCAGTTCAGCATTCCTCAGTGGCTTCAGATCTTCACACTTGTTTTCTTTCCCCTCTTCCCTCCTGGAAGGGTGAGGAGGGACCCAGCACTTCAAAGGGGAAACTTTCTCAGGGCAAGGAAGGACTTGTCATCTAACTCTGGCTCTTCCCAGCAGCCTCATTAACACTAAAGGCTGTTATTATTATTGATAAAAATAAAATTATCCCACCCCGGCCAAGTAGCTCAGTTGGCTAGCGCGTCATCCCAATATGCCCAAGTTTGATCCCCCAGTCAGGGCACATACAAAAATCAACAAATGAATGCATAAATAAGTGGAGCAACAATCAATGTTTCTTCCTCTCCTTCCTCCCTCTCTAAACTTGGTAAACAAAAATATTTTAAAAATAAAATTATCTCTCTTAAAGAAAGTCATTGTTCACTCGCCCCCCTCCAAAGGCTTGCTGATGAAGCTGTTGGTGCTGGAAAGGGGGGGAGGGGCGACAGCACAACAGCGTCCCCTTCCACGGGCCCTTAGAAGAATGTAAGGGACACCCCTTTAGAGTGGGACACGCAGGCGGCTTTCTGCTCGCACATCAAACTCATCTTTTGTCCGTCACCTTTGGGCACCTCATTCCTGTGGCAGGGAGTGGGACAGGACGAGAGGGGCCAGCACTTCAACGGAAAGGGGAGGGACGGAAAAGGCTGTCAATTCAATAGTAGGAAACCAACCTCAGCGGGCAGGATAAGGCAGACTAACAGACTTCGGCTCTGTGTCTAGGACTGAGAGGAAACATGGAGGTTCAAGGCAAATGCCTCCTAATGAAACAAATTTGGCTTATACTGATAAAGAAACTAGCTGAAGATGAAGGAAAGCCAAGCTGCTAATTCACTCCATAACAAATCCTAATTGCTCAAAATAAAGCAGTTAAGTTTCTAGAGTGCTTGAGAGGCCTTTCAGAATGTAACTTGCATCGCAAATCCCATGCCCTATTATCTTTACAAATAAAAGATTGTCAGGATCAGGGATCAAGTTAGAACTGTACCTTTTTTTTTTTTTTAAGGGTTTGATTTCACCCCAACCATCACCTCCAATTAGGTCGGAATTTACATAATGTCATTATGATCTAACTACAAGCTATTTATTTTACGGCCCTTTTAAAAGAAAAGAGAAGAGAAAGAAACCCATGTGCTTTAACTGATAAAAAGCTCAAAATCTGAATTTAAAAGACTAAAACATTACTAAACAATCGTACAGAAAGTCCAGAAGGATTTTTGTTAGAGCTATCAAAGACAATATTTGTACAGAATTTGAACATTAGCAGCTAGTCTGACACAGCAAAACCATTGTATTTTCCACTAGTTTTGTTTTGCTATATACAGCTGTGTTTTTACAGATGCAAAGCCATGTGTCTCCACCAAAAGGTCTAGCCTTCCCTTCAGATGTGAATGCAGATCAAAGGTTTAAACGCAGAAATACAAGATCCTTTTCCCATTGGAACATGTTTTTATTTTTCTGCAGTGGCTGCAAACCAGAATTTCCATCTGTTGTCCTTCTGCAGCGTACAGGTTAACCTTAGCAGTGGGGCTCAGAGTACCGTTATCTCAGCTAAGAAAGCACACAGATGAAGCACGTCTGCACGGATGCTCCAAACCGCTTCCCAAGGTGTCCACACAGCTGAGAGAGAGAGATGAACCAGCCAAGAGCAGAGACCGTGTTAATGATACACAGAAACTCATTTTTTCAATTTCTTTGAAGTATCAGAGCAAATTATTAAAACTTAAGATGGGGCTTTGCTTTTACACAACTTGCAACTTCATAGAGATATGATATGAACCATGATCTCCTGCCTGCCCCTCCTCCCTCCTGGCCCCAGCAGTTTGCAACGAGACATTCTGCATTTGAATCTTGGCTTACAGAAGATTCTCTAACAACAGAAAATGATTTGCTGAAATAACTCATTAATCTTAAGTGATTTTTTATTTCATTACAAGTTACTAACCCATAATTTTGAATGGAAATATTTTAAAACATTGCTATTATCTATTATCTTTTTTTAGTAACTCCTTTCCCCTCATTTTCTATTTCTTTTATTGAACAAACTCTCAGAATGACTGGAGAGAAACAAGTTTCCCTATTATCTACTCTAAAAATGGATTTACTTCCACGTAAACATTTGCTTAGGAGAATAGTAAAAATACAGCACTGCAGCTAAAAAGGTGGGAAGCTTTGGGAGTATTTTTGTCAGGTTTTTAATGTCACTAAAGATAAGAAGAGAGAGAAAGGGGGGAAGGGAGGGAGAGAGGCACATCTATCTAACTGTAGAAGATCAAGAGAGGTTAGAGGGATGGGGGATGGATGGACGGGATGGCAGATACAAAGCTTTGGCTAGTCCCTTGAGAGATTTTACAAAAGCCCAAAATGGAGACGTGCTGTGGACCAGTCCTGACGCCAGTGTGTGAGTGCCACCTAGCGGTCGTCCCGAAACTGCGCCCTAGTCCAGCTGCAGGAACTCCACCTGCAGCTCCCTAAACCACATTTCCCCTCTTCATTCTGGCTCCTGCCAGTTCTCCCAACCCTCTTGTCCTATGATGGCAGTTTTTCTGCCTTAACTACAAAGTAAACGGAGGAAACAAAAGGCTTTAGAAAACAAAACAATAACAGGGATGATCCCAAAGGTTAGGGTGGGCCTGCCAGAAGCAGAGCGTGGTGTCACAGGTATCCCCCCTGAGGACTGCCTCCAGGCTATGGGGAAACTGAAAGGGGCTGTTTCTGCCTGAAGAACTGCTGACCACACCTGCAGGACCAGGCTAACTAAATAGGGAGCCCTGCTGTCTAGACATGCCCACTCTCTGGTATCAACATGTCAGTCTTTCTCGGGGAAACAATTAGCTCTGTGACTGGGCACCAATATCCCTCCATAGGTGCTGAGGGGCCGTGAGAGAGAGGCAGTCTGTTATAGCTGGAAAGCACCTATTCCAACTCTCATTTTCCAGCTCAAGTGAGTCAGAAAGGTGAAGCCCCTCCCCAGGTGACTCGAGGAAACAAAGACTCGTATCATCATCCCCTCCTGCTCCAAGGAGGAGTCACTGGGAGAAGAGTGGACAGCTCACCTTTGCAGACAGTGCAGCGGTGAGCCCATGCCAGGGTACGTGGGTGGGGACTGACAGGGTTTAGTGAAAAGCAGCTCCAGTACTCCAGGGTTTTGTGAGGCAGTAAACCGAGACTGATTTTCCTTAGATTACCACCTCATCCTTTCTCCCCTCCCTTTTTACTTTAATAATAGTACAATGGTTACATTACATATCTTCCAAGCTCTTCCAATCTTATGTCACCGAACCCTCACAAAAACTCTCCAAGGTACATACTATTCCTATCCTTCCCATTCCACAGATAAGGATACTGGACCACAGCGGTGACTTGCTGTCAGCTGGAAACTGATGTATGTCAGTGCTGGGATTAGCACTAGAGCCTGGCTCCAGACAGAGCTGCCTCCACAGAAGCATCTTTCCCCCCTGTACAAAAACATGCATACCTAAAGCATTTAACAGTTAAAGAAGGTGCTTAGGGACTAACAGGGTCAGCCCTCAGATATTCAGGGCAAGGGCTACCATGCAGTAAGTGATCCCTGGCTATGTGACTTTGGGCAAGCTATGCAATACGTTAGAGCATCGGTTTGTCCATCTATAAAATGGGGACATGAACTCTGCCTGAACATCTCAGAGGGGGATGCTGAAAACACAGATTATGTGTAAATGTGCTCTGGAAAGAGTCAAGTCCAGTGGGACATAAGACGTATCTGTTTTTGTCACATGAGACCATCTAGCTGCCTGACATCTAGGAGGGCTGTATCACAAACTGACAAGAAGAGCCAGAGAGAAGCAAGGTAAATAGTTTCCATGCTTCGAATACTCACTTTGATTGTAAATTCCATGGAGGAGCAATCTGCAATGTGTTGTTTTCTGGAATATGAGAGGATACCACCCCCAGTCATGCCAGAGCACAACAGGCAAAACTGGAATTAGGAAGCTTGTCCCAGGATTGGTGACTGAGAAATAACAGTGATGACACTAACCCTGCTGGGACAGCCACAGTGGTGAGCGTCTCCTCACACCTCCTCCCAGTGCACCTCGGGACGCCTGAGGCAGCATCCTCATGTAGGTATTTTCGGTACCTTCCCATGTGTGCACTGAGACCTGGGAGGGAGATGCTCAGAGTTGGGGGACTTTCCAATGCCCATCCCAGCCACTAGAGGCTGCTGTCCTGGTTCCATTCTGTGAGTCACACACTTTGTGGCAGACACCTGAAAAAGCTAGTGACAAAATGCAAGATTGTAGCACTCACCATACTCCTATGGGTTCTTTTCCCTCAGCTTTATTGAGGTATAATTTACATGTAATATTGTGTGGATTTAAGGTATACAATGTAATGAAATGATATACAGCATACCTCATTTTATTGTGCTTCACTTTAGTGTGCTTCCCAGATATTGTGTGGTTTGGGGTTTGTTTGTTTT
The DNA here is from genome assembly GCA_007922815.1 of Macrotus californicus. Lineage (NCBI taxonomy): Eukaryota > Metazoa > Chordata > Mammalia > Chiroptera > Phyllostomidae > Macrotus > Macrotus californicus. Next base: position 7,100 of record VMDR010028488.1, read on the forward strand.
TTAGCAAACTGAAGGTAAGGCCTTCCACCAGTAAAAGGATTATGACTTGCTAAAGGTTCAGATGATGGTTAGCATATTTCAGCAATAAGTATTTTTAATTAAGGTATGTGCACTGTATTATTAGACATAATACTAACAGACTACACCTAACAGACTACAGCATAGTGTAAACATAACTTTTATATTCTCTTGGAAACCAAGGAATTCATGTGATGAGCTTTATTGAAATATTTGCTTTATTGTGGTGGCCTGGAATCAAACCCACAATATCTTGGGGGTATGCCTGTACACATATATTGCAACATGACCACAATAGTGTTAGTTTACATATCCATCACCTCACATAATTACCATTTTTGTGTGTGTAGTAAGAACATCTAAGATCTGTGTACTTAGGCCTGGCAGAGAGGGGGTGGTCCTTAAGACAAATCAGTGATTGTATGGAAAGAATGGGCTTTGGAAAGGGTCTGGCCCAAATCCTGGTTCTGCCACATCAGCATATGATCCTAGCAAGATACGTAATTCTCTGGGTCTCGTGCTCACCCAATATGAAACAAGGATCACAACACCTGTCCTACAGAGCTGGTACCAGAGTTAAATGAAATACAGTACTCAGGAAGCTCAGAACCAACCTAGGGATGGGGCTAAATGCATATTCATTGACTGACAGAAGGAGGGAGGGGATCACCAAGGGATGATGGTGGTATGCATCGCCATGGGAACAACACCATGAGGACTCTATAGCACTGTCAGCATCCCCCTGTCCATGCTAAACAGGCCAGCTGAGCACAGCTTATGCTTAAGAACACAAGTTCTGGAGTCAGTAGACCTAGGTACACAGGTCTAGCTTCTCTATCTGTTCTCTTACCACCATTGGCCAAGTCTCTTAACCTCAGTGAACGTTTCCTAATGTATAAAATGGGAATAATAACAGGATCAAGCCTACGAAACTATTCTGAGACACAGAAGCAAGTAACATGCTGAGTACAGAGTCTGTAACATGCATGGCAGTAGTATGAGGTTTGAGATATTAACTACTGTTATTTCCCTTTATTATTAATAAGACAAGCTTCCTGCATTTCAATTTTGCCTTTGTGTGCTGCCAGTGAGGACTTGGGCCTTTTCATTTTGTTAGGATACCACTTACTTTTAAAATTGCGACTTTTCTCCAGGTGGCCCACCGCTCTTTGAGGCTGGAGGCTCAGTGCTCTGCCCACTTTTACTTTCCCTCGTCGCTCTGACATGACTGCTTTGGAGACCTTGATAGTGAGCCAGACTATGGTGGCATGAAAGCAGCATAATATAGTAGGAAAGGGAGGCTGAAAACCAGAAGATTTGGGTTGGACAGGCCCACCTTGCCACACGGGGGCCTGAGGGCTCAGGTACAGAAGAGGCTGGGAGTCCCGCATGTGCATGGACTAGCCAGCCTGCTCATCTAAGCTCTGCGCCTCATTCCCAAACCTCACACACCTTCCACACACCTCAGTTCTTGGATGCAAACGTTGCCATTGGCACTGTCTGCCCATAAGGATGGACACAGAAAGGCCCACAGATGCCCAGCTAATGATGACACTTCCCAGCATGTCCTGTGTCTGGGTGCATTCACGGGACAAAGTTCTGGTTGGTGGGATGTAGTCAAGGTGAGCACAAGTATGGAGTGCCCATAAAAGGAAGGAGCATGTCATTCCATTCCCTGTGTCATGGGCCAGATCTGAGCAACCTTCTTAGGTAAGATGCTGAGGATGAAATAGCCACCAGATAAAAGGAACCTGGATCTTCATTGAGCCATCAAATGAACTCTCCATCACCACCCATAGTTAAAGTGATAGGAAAATTATTTCTGAAAAGGCACAGCAATCTGGGGTCTCATTATCACAACACCCAAGCCTGTATCTTGACTTACATACTAGTTACTGGATGTGTTTGAATGAAATGGGCCCTTGCCTTTTGCCTACCATATCATCAACTGAATCAATCTAATTTTGAGCAGGAAAAAGAACAAGTAAACCAAAGCGATATTGTTGGTCCACTAGGACATCTGAACCATATGGGGTTCCAAAGGGTAAGGGAAGGTTAATAAACACTAGCAAGGAGGAAAAAATAGAAAAGAAAAAAACCTGGAGAACAAATGAAAGGCCAAGGAAAGGAGACAACCATCACAGTAGCTTCTCATGTGGTGTTTTTAAATTTTCAAATAGATGTAGGTGATTAAGTAGACATTTAAAAATGAAACGTCACTATTTCATTTGATCATAACAATATTGGTGAATAGGTACCATTACCTTTCAGGGGAGTAAACTCAGGCACAGACACTTGCCCAGGAGTTGGTGTAGCTTTATGTCCAGAATCTAAGCCTCCTAGGCACTTCCTCCCATCGAGGATTTTATTCATTTATGTTTATTTTTATTTACTGATTTTAAAGAGGGAGGAAGGGAGGGAGAGAGAGAAACATTGATTTGTTGTTCCATTTATTTATGCATTTATTGGTTGATTCTTGTATGTGCCCTGACTGGGATCAAACCTGCAACCTTGGCATATGGGGACAATGTGATGCTCTAACCAACTGAACTACCTAGCCAGGGCTGAGGATTTATTTTTTAGCCATCTTTGTTCTCAGGTTATTGGCTTCAACACAGAGATTCTTCAGTGGCCTGCTACTTAATCCTGCTCTTTTAAAAACTCACACCCATTACAATATTACCGTTCTGAAATCTATAGGCATTCCTAGTTGCTTGCTTACAAAGCAATGTCTAAAATCCATAGCCTAGAGTCTAACAGTGGAAAAATGTAACAGTGGGAAATTGTAACTCTCCCCACCATTCTTTCAACACTGTTTCTGTAAATGCCCACTCTGACTAATATACAGCTTGTAGATAAGCAGCATGTTTGTATAAGAATCCTAGGAATGAACTTCAAAAGACACAGACTCCAACCTTCAGGCATCCCAGCTTTGGGAGGTTTGACCTCCTTCATCCATGCAGCCAGGCTGACGTGAAGCTGAGATGACCTGAAGCCAGGATGATGCACACCAGATCATCACTTGCCTTATCGCGATGGACTGTGCTCGTCTGCAAAGAGACATTTTCTACCCCCCTCCTTGATCTCTCCCTCCTTATAAACACCTCTGCCTCCACTGAGAGGTAGAGATGAGCTTTGAGACATGAGTCCAGGTGACTGGCATCTGAATAAACCACTTCCCTTTACATGAGCACCTGCCTCTTGAGTTTTGGCTTTGACAGAGGCAGGCAGCCAGACTCGCCTTTGGTTACAAGAGGTCCAGGCTCTCTACAACCTGACCTGTTACTTTCCCATCTCATTTCCTGCCACTCCCTACACAAACCTTTATCTTCAACTGGCTTATTTATGTCTTTTCCCAGCACTCTGCACACCTTCCTGCTACAGTGATTTTGCTCACATAATTCCACCTCTCCAGTGTCATCCCCCTTCTACCCTGTATGATCAAAGCTTTCTCACGGTGGAAATGTCATTTTATCACCATCTTTTAGACTGTCTCCCCTAGCTCGTTACTGCACCTCCTCCCAACTCTCTATCAGGTGGCCGGCACAGCCCTTCTTCCCACTTGCTACAGCGGTATCCACTGTTGTGATTTGATTGATTTATAAGGAGAAATAAGCTTCAGGGGGCATCTTCACCTCCAGGGCCCAGCCAAGAACATGACTGTGGCCTCTGAGTGCCGCCACCCAGCAGTGTGGAGGTGAAGGAGGATGTGGCACCACTGAGTGGTGTGTGCAGTATTTATTGCTGGTACGCTCACTACACTTTCTCACCTCACCTGCCCATGCGTACTCTGCATCCTGCATCCACAGGTTCTACTTTTGGCAAATTGATGCTGACTTGAGCAGGGCTTGTTATCATCCTTTCCAGAGAAAACTGCAGTTTAATAACTTCCTTGTCTTTGGGGTAAAAAGGCCTTGCTCAGAATCCCTACCAAGTCAGGGTGCCTGCATACTAGCAACAGAACACTCATCTCAGGTGCACACTTACTGGTTATCATGGACACAAGATCTACTCCACCTGATGAAGAATGGCCTCATCCTACCCATAGCTAACAGTCTGCTGCTGGGATTATCCTCAAGGTGCCCAGCTATCCCAGAGCCAAAGGGTGGACCCATTTCAACCATTCAGACACGTCCTTCCTAAAGTTTGCATCTTGAACAGAGGTGAAGACTGAACATGCTGCTGGCACACCCAGTCTGGTGGCTAAGACGGGACAAGACAGAGGAGCAGTGCTGACACCCAGATGCCTCATCAATTTTGTGGGTATGCTCATATCTATCCCGTAAATCCCCTTTTACCTAAAAGAGAAAAGTTTAGTACCTGTCGCTTATAATCAAGAATCTTTACTGATAGAAAGCCATTTCATTCAAAAATAATTTATTAAATTCTTGTCATGCACTCGGCACCAAGACAGATGCTACACTTTCATACAGGTACATGGACCAGTGCTACATTCCAGGAGGTTTAATCTGCTATAAGAAAAATAACAGAATGCAAAGGGTAACAGTCACACATGAACAGAGCTATAGGGATGCAGTGGAAGGGTGGCTGCTAGCCAGGGTGAGGGTGGGTGACTGGAAAGACATCATAAGAGGAAGGTGATATTTGATCAGCAGGATTTCACCTGGTGGAAAATGGGGAGGAGGGTACTATAGGAAGAAGGAATAGCATGAGCATCAGCAAGGAAATGGCAAGAGTGGGGGCAGGGGTGGGGTGGGTAACATGTCTTATCATATTAAGAATCTTAATATGACTGGAGGTCAGATATAAGGAGTAGGAAGGAGACGATCTGAAAAGGTGATTTGGGGTCAGGGTATACAGGACACGGAATGGCCCTGTAAGGTCTTCATTCTTCAGTGTTGGGAGCTGTTGGAACATTCAGAGAGTACAGCAAGGAGCTTTGTATTCATAAAACTCCTTTTGGAAGGTGGAGAGTAAGGAGGAGGTACCAGCAAGATGAGACAGTGATGGGCCAAGACAGCAGTGACAAAGGTATAGTGGGGTCCATGATGGAGATAAACAGTCAGAGGGACTGGATGGAGTCAAGAATAACTCCAAAGATTTCAGCCACAAAACATGAAGCTTCAGAGCTGTGGCCTTGCACATTCTGATAACCAGAACAACACAAATGACACAGAGGACTCTTTGCGTATCTTACTCCTCAGAGAGCACATGCACTTTTGGCCAAGTCAAGATTCACCCTGAATGAGAATTTGGTGATATAGTTTCTGTCTCTGGGACAGGGAAGATAAAATTGGACAAACACCTGAGGTTTCTACTTCTCCTCTTGAAAAACAAGTTTTTATCATGAAGAACCACAGAACATTTAACACATTAAGTCCCCCATCACTATTTCAAATTGTCCCCACACCTCATCAACCTTTAATAGCAAATGAGTAAGATTTGCCAAAGAAGCCATGACATTGCAAAGGTACATCTAACTGAAGTCTGTAACCAGTTACACTTATTTATCTTTTTTACCTTCATGACATAATTTTTAAGAGTTTATATTCTTCGTAGAACTGCTCCTGGACTATCATATGAAAAACAGGTGCCAATTAGAAGTACTTTGGTTAAAAGCAGTCCCTGCATGTCATTGTCTTATTCTAGAAGTGAGCTGGCACGAACAACAAAGGGTTGCTATTAATAGTACAACAGAGAACACAAGCAGGAAACTTAAGCGAAATTATGTTTTTTAAAACCCACTGTTTAGTGCCCAGAAAAGGGACAGACTGTGCAGCATCTGTGCTGGGGGGATATGGAACTAATAAATCATTGCCATTTTTACTACGCATAGACAGAATATCATAGTACATTCAAAGCCAAACATTTGTTGTCCAAGAAAAATGATTTACATTCCGGGCCTTTATTTTTCAGTCAATTTGAAATTTTATGCATTCAGGCATCTGAAATGATTTTATTCATCTAACTCTTCTATAATCATTAACAGTTTTTTAAAATTTGTGGGTTAAATTTATGAATTAAATATTATATAAACATAATATACCTCCTTAT
>VMDR010028489.1:0-13127 GCA_007922815.1 Macrotus californicus
TGTGGCAATACTGGTAATGACAAAAATTCATGTTTTAGACTAAGGGAAAATAGAATGCCAACTTTTCATGGAGGAAAATAATCTACTTCTATATTTAAAATAGTATATTTTGTTCTGTTTTTTCAAGTCTGGTCTTGTTTAATCAGTTGTAAACTACTTGAATACAATTTATATACCTAGTGGTAACTCACATGGCAATGGTAATGATAACTTAAAAGAGGATATTTACAAAGAATTAAATGAATTGCAATACATTCTTATCACTTTCAAAATAGCTTCATGCTGCACTGACTAGTGTTGCTCAGTGGTTTGGGCATCACCCTACAAACCAAAAGGTTACCAGTTCAGTTCCTGGTTAGGGCACATGCCTGGAATGCATCCTAGGACCCAGGCTGGCAGTGTGTAAGAGGCAACAGACTGATGTTTCTCTCACACATCAATGTTTCTTTCCCTCTTTTTCTCTCTTCTTCCTTCTCTCTCTAAAAAAATAAATAAAATCTTTTAAATAATAGCTCCATACTCATTTTTTCACCTAATATTTTATGAAATGTCTAGGAAGAACCCTTCAAATGTCATGATTCCTACCCACATGGGCAAGAATCTAAGTTCTCTAAGTAAAAATTTTGCACATTGGCTCTGTGCTCACCAGCAGAAGGGGCAGCAGGGCTTCTGAGTGCCACCACTGCTTGGCCACCTGCTTCTGTGACACAGGGGACATTCTCAGATCAGCAGGTCCTTCCTGGGAGGCAGGTGATTTATGATTGGGAGCAGCGCCCCTTTCTGGTAAGGAATTAACAACATTACCACCTTAGAGTGAGAAAGGCCGACAATATCTTCAAGACGAAAGGGGATATGTGACTTGCAAAATCTTAAATTTGTCATCTGCCAGTGGCTAGGCACTTTATACTCAAACATACATCGAGAGTTCCTTGAACAAATCCTTCCCTCTCCCATACTATTTTTATTCCTTGCACCCCCCTCTGTTGCTGCAGACAACCATGCTGTAAGGATGGCTTCCTGTGTGTTACCCCTGTCAGATATTGCGATCCCAGGTAGGTCAGGGACAGCATCTTATTCTAGAACTCTCCAGCACTTATCACTATCTGGTCATGGGGCGATATTTGCCGAGGAGTCGAATAAAAACATGTACAAGGGATAGAACTGGCACTGTTAAGGGAGATGTGACAAGACAAAGAGTAGCTTGGAGGGTAAACCTCCAGAGCAACTGAAACATCCCTCCATCTCGTGGTTAGCTGCCTTAGATTTCTGCCCCTGAACTAAGCAGACAGCATAATGCTATTTCCATCTGCTCTTGAGTCTAACACCTAATAGTACAATATACTATGCATTTAATAACATTTTGGAAGAGCTTGAAGAGATAGGCAGAGAGGATAATATATGTATTCATTTTTAAAATTCACCCCAATATCAGAAATCAAAAATATATGGAAAATTGTGGGTCATTGAATAGAAAACACATACAGTATTTCAAACTACTGAGTTTACTGTAACTTGTAGCAAATCATTATAATCACTGACATATACTGAGTATTTAATATGTTCCAGGCACTGGTTTATGACCTTTACATGCATTATCACATTTAATCTTCAAAATAAGATAGGATGTAGGTATTTTGAGAAGTTAAATAACTTTCCTTTGGTGAAAGACCTAGTAATGAGAATGCGCAGACTTGTCAGGCTCCAAAGCCCGTGCTTAGAAGCATCATGCTCTACATTGGCTCCCAAATTGAGCTGCAATCCAGTCATTTACAGGCAAGTCATAAACTTGGTGTCACCAGTGTCTCCACTTAACCAAGCTTTATCTTCAAATGGTGGTTTTACCTTAGTTCATACATTAATGAGCATGACATTCTCCACCTTATATGACAAGGACTTATTTACACAAGGGTGCAGTTACATATACATCTACTTCCTTTGCTTCTTCACTGCAGTGGCACATAACAGAAACTGAAAATGTGCAGATACCCACAGGCCTACGGTGTCTGAATAGAAATAAACACGCCTGCAACAGATGGAGAAAGCATGTGAAGTATTTCAGTGAACAAAGTCCGTTCAGTCACAGACTCGGGAAAACAAAAACCAAAAGACACTTAAAATTCCTCACCAAACTTCATAAAAAGACCTCTTTGTTTAAACAAATCCTATTCTATAATTACTCCAAGTAATGTCTGTCAAATATCGGATTTTTTCCTGAGATTTATTCTGTCTGCTTTAGATTACTAGAACGTGGTGTACTTTTAATGTGCTTGGACTTTTAGGAGATATATAGTAAACATATTGAAACTGCATTCCCGGGTTGGATTGCCAGCATTGGAGTCGGCTCTCCCGCTTACCCACATGTGCCGCCTTGGGCAAGTCACTTTGCCTCTCTCCCAGGTCCCTCCCGTGGGGGACAAGAGGAATACTTCCCTCAAATAAACATGCTATAATGGCTTTAGAAAAGTGCCATGTAGCACTCAAGGAGTGCTGGATTTTGTTACCTTTTTGGAAACGGAGAGTGGAATTATCAAAGTTATGCCCCTAAAATCCATCTAAGTGACAGAAATGGAAAGATCTCAGGTTTGTTTAAGAGGGCTTTTCTGGAGCTTTGGTATGTGCCTTTAGGGCAAAGCCATTCAACAGCTTCAAGTGAGAAAGCATCTCTGAGCTCCTCCCTCTGGGTGCCAGGCCTTTTGCCTCCATCCTGAGATAAAGAAGCTTTGACGGGGAAGAGGGAGAGTCGGACTCAGCCCAGGTGCCTAACCTAATGAAAGCAATTGTCCCCTTTAAGCAGGCAGTCAAAATTCTTATAAGTTGTACATATATTTTTAAATCCAGGGAATTCTGTATACAATGGGTTTTTACGACGTACACCTGCACTTCCTGGGAATAAAATATTCAAAGCCAGGAACACAGCCAGAGCCACATCTTAGATCAGCATCTTGCCAAGTTCACTGGGAGTCATTGCATAAAAGCCCCAACTGCTTCTCGCCTGACTCATTCTTCATTCACCAGCTATTCCTGAAGCACCTACTGTGTGTCACTCTCTGTGCTGGTACCTGCTGGATCTGCCCTTTCTTACTATTGTCTTCTGTTCCCCACATCTTCAAACCATAAACATATGAGGTAAAAAAAAGGAAAATCTTTTCTTCAAAACTCATTTTAAAAATATGGTATTTTCATTCAAAATACATATTTCATCCCAATAAAACTACTGTTAAATGTTTTGAGTGTACCATTCCAGAAACTGTTCTCTATTTTCACATAGACAATTACATTTATGAACATATTTTGTTTTTTTCTTATATTCATGTATTGTTTTGTACAGTGATTTCATTCATTTTGCTTCTCACCTGGTGCCTTGACATTGTCTGGACCAGTGCACCTGCGCGTTAGTCTAGGTGAGCATTAGGTGCCTCTCCAGCATCTTCCTACCCGGGGCCAACCTACCGGGTATGAAAAGGCTTGTCACAGGATTTCATAAGTAAAGTTAAGGGAGAGACCTTTTCATATTAGCTTTTCTGCTGAAGTAGCAGAGATAAAGAGTTTATGACACCTATTTTATTTTTGTAAGTAGGTGTCTTACATATTACATGATTTTAATTACTGTATGTAGTATTTGCTCTGTGACTAAGTTAGGAATCCCCTTAAGTTACAGAAGCCCAGCCGTGATAATTAGTCATCTAAATTGGGTCAGCATCCATGGTTCTCTGAATGCTGCTTCAGTGCAAAGAGGAATCTTACTTGGAAATGTAAGGAACCATTTAAATACTATTTTTGACCAGACTTTTGTTGTAAAGAACAGCACACCGATACACAGGCAAACATGCAGCCCACCTGTTCAGTCACAGCGCAGTAGCCTCAAGTTTCACCAATTTCTCTCATATTTCCATGATCTGTATACGTTGGGTGACTGGGAAATGGGAGTTCCATAGCTTGGGAAAGCAGCCACAGAGAGGTCTCAGTCCAGGCTGAGAGTGGGACTGAGAGCGGGGCCAGGAACACACCAGTGTTCTAGGGCAGTCACAGCGTTGGCCCTGGGTGTTTGGGTGCCCCCCTCTTCCCGTCTCTCCCTCCAGTCAGTCACAAGGGCCTACAAATGTTGCTTTCTAGATATTTTCTGATTCTGTCCTTCCTCACAGTCTTATCAACATTAACGTGTCAATAGTTAAGGGCCTCCTTATCTCTCTCCCCCGTCTTCAGTTACAGTTCTTCAGTTCTGCGTATCCCCAGCCACGACCCTTCAGTGATTTCCCACCCCATGCAAAATAAAGTCCAGACCTCTTATTAACACATTCAGGTACTCTGTGGCCTAGCTTTATTTTCTTCTGCAGGCTCATTTTCTAGAAATTGGCTTCCAATGAAAATGGGAACCTGGAGCCATGATGACATGATAAATAAATTTGAAGCTGAAGATCCTAAATTAGACTATGTAATGAAAGGTTTATAGCTATATCACAGGAAGCCTTATAGTATAATGGTTGAAAGCTTGACTTTGCTGTCAGACCATTTGCCAACAAGATGAGGATAAAAATTAGTCCCCTTTCATAGGATTTAAATAAAGTGTTTAGCATAATGTACTTGCTAAGGGTTAAGTGTTTAGCCTAACAATGACAAATTCAGTAGTGGTTATTGGATATAAATGGAAGACTACTGACTTTAAATCCATGTTTAATATATTCTGATATGTGGATATATGCATATAAAATAGAGGCTTATAGCCCTGACTAGTGTGTCTCAGTTGGTTGGGTGCCCTCCCGCAAAAAGAAATGTCGTCCATTCAATTCCTCGTCAGGGCACTTGCCTAGGTTGTGGATTTGTCCCCAAGAGACATGGGATCATTGAGCGATGTATCTCTCTCACATCAGTGTTTCTCTCCATCTCTTCTTTCTCCCTTCACCTCACCTCTCTCTATAAATAAATAAATAAATAAATAAATAAATAAATAAATAAATAAATAAATAAATAAATAAATAAATATTTTTTAAAGAGAAATAGAAGCTTATAGAATGTCCCGGGAAGAACTGGCTACAGCTTGCTTAAAGATAGTAACGGAAGAATAAATGAAGACTGCAGGAACTGGCATAAGGGGAAAGACAGATCAAAAGGCTGCTCACGTGTTTTTGACCTCTTTTGCCAAAATGGAAATGAGAAATCTGGGGCTTAAAAATTAGGGCAATTATAGCATCTGGTTTCCACATAATTCTTATCCCTAAAAAGGAATCCTAAGAAACCCACAAGAAAAGAGGCAGTCAGGGGTACCATTGCCTTTCAAATCCTCTTTTAATGATTAAAATTATAGCTTCAGTTTTCAAAATGAAAAAATACTTTGCAAATTGTAAAAAAATGGGTTCCAAATCTGAACCCATATGCACTGAAAACATAAGAATAAAGCCTATTAAAAGATGAATTCCGTACATGATTTAACAATGTCCAATCAGATCTTCAGCTAGTACAATTAAACTCATCACTTCAGAATGTTCCGTAATGATGCCGAGTAACAGCACAGCGTCTCTGGGCGCAATGACTCTGGATATCCTCGGTATGGCTTGTGCAGTTTGATTTTCAGTAAAACTGAGCCATGAAAAATGTTCGTATTCTGTGTGAATTTATATAGAAATTGAATATCCATGAAATAATATCTGTTGGGATTAAAAATTAGTGACAACTTCTATATATTTCCATTTCCCTTTTCATCAAGCTTATGATCATGTTTCAAATAGCTCTGTACAGTGTGCATGGATAATCCTTAGCTAAGGTTAAAACAGATTGTTATCCATGCTGGTTCCAGCATAGCTTTTAAGATAAATTAGTTTGTACTTAGGCAGCAATATACTACTAGCCATAGCTTTGGTCCTTTTATCATTTTTCCATTTGATTTTACCAGTTGGATTTTTAGGGTTGAATGTCTTTTGGTACTTATAAGCTTCACTGGAAGATGTATTCATTTGTTTGGGTCTTTGATTTTTATAATCATAACCACTCTTAGAGGTTTCCTGCAAGATTAGCACATCTAATTTATATTGTATTAAATTTTGTTATATTGTACATTAGTAGGCTTTTCCTATGGAAAGCAAATATAGGGTGAGGCAAAAGTAGGTTTATAATTGTTCACATGAAAAATAATGCAATAATTAATAAATAATAAGAACAAACTGCTTCACATACTCACAAATATAAGCCTATTTTTCCTACCTTGTATTGTTCTGAAGTTTTTTTTTTTAATTAAATTTATTGGGGTGACATTGGTTAATAGGATCGTATAGGTTTCAAATGTACATTTCTATGGTACATGATCTGTACATTGCATTGTGTACCCACCATCCAAAGTCAAATCATCTTTCATCACCATGTATTTGGTCCCTTCTTCTCCCCACCACTCCACCATCCCCTTCCTTCTGGTAACTGCCATACTGTTGCCTGTCTACGAGTTTCAGTTTTATATCTCACAAATGAGTGGAATCATATGGTTCTTAGCTTTTTCTGACTGACTCTTTCTGAAATTTCTTAAAAGATTAGTCAAAATGTTGCAGCCTTTTAAATATTATAGAACTATCCCTGATGAACATAGATGCCAAAATCCTCACAAAATATTAGCAAACCAAAACTAGTAATACATCAAAAAGATCATATACCCTTATCATGTGGGATTTATTCTGGGAATGCAGTGTTGGTGCAACACTCACAGATCAATAAATGTGATACACCACATAAGCAAAATGAATAAAAACTATATGGTCATGTCAATAGATACAGAAAAAGCATTTGATAATATCTAGCACCCATTTATGATAAAATCTCTGAGCAAAGTGGGAATAGAGGGAACATACCTAACCTTAATAAAGCCATATATGACAAATCCACTGCTAGCATCATACTCAAAAGGTAAAAACTACAAGTGTTCTCCTTAAGATCAGGCACAAGACAGGGATACCCACTTTCACTTCTTTTATTCAACATAGTACTGCAAGTCCTAAGCATAGCAATCCGAAAAAAAGAAGAAATAAACAACATCTAAATTGGAAAGGAAGAAATAAAACTGTATTTATTTGCATATGGCATGATACTATGCATAGAGAACCCTAAAGATTCTACAAAGAAACTACCAGAACTGATAAATGAATTCAGTAAAGTAGCAGAATACAAAGTTAATATCCAGAAATCAGTTGCATTTTTATATGCCAGTAATGAACTATCAGGGAAATTAAGAAAACAATGTCATATATAATTCCTTCAAAAAGAATAAAATACTAAAGGATAAATCTAACCAAGGACATAAAAGACCTATACTCAGAAAATTATCAGACACTGAAGAGAGAAATTAAAGATACAAATAAGTAGAGGCATATACCATGTTCATGGATAGGAAGAATTAACATCAAAATGTCCATTACTACCCAAAGCAATCTATAGATTCAATGCAATCTTGTCAAGATACCAATGATGGATTTCACAGAACTAGAACAAATATATCAAAATGTTATATGGAATCACAAAAGGCCCCCAATAATACTAGTGATCTTGAGAAAGAAGAACAAAGTTGGAAGAATTACACTACCTAATATCAAACTATACTACCAGGCCATAGTAAAACAGTGTAGTACTGGCATAAAAACAGACACAGAGAACCCAGAGAAAAACCACACTTTATAGTTAATTCCTATTTGACAGATGAAACAAGCCCATACAATGGTCTAAGGTAGTTTACTCAATAAATGGTGTTGGGAAAATTGGACAGATGTGCAGAAAAATGAAATTAGACCACCTTCTTATGCCACACACAAGAACAAATTCAAAATGGATCAAAGACTTAAATGTTAGACCTGAAAACATAAAAATCCTAGAAGAAAACACAGGCAGTAAAATCTCAGACATTGCTCGTAGCAATATTTTTTCTGTTTTATCTCCGCAGGAGAGGGAAACAAAAGAAAAAATAAACAAATGAGACTACATTAAACTAAAAAGTTTTTGCACAGCAAAGGAAACCATCAACAAAATAAAAAGCAACCTTCTGAATGGGAAAACATATTCATCTATATATCTGATAAGCAGTTAATATCCAAAATTTATAATGAACTTATGAGACTCAACACCAAAAAAACAAACAATCCGATTAAAAACTGGCAAAGGATCTGAATAGATGCTTCTCCAAGGAGGACATACAGATGGCCAATAGACATATGAAAAGATGCTCAGCAACCCTAATCATCAGAGAAATGCAAATTAAAACCACAGATATCACCTCAACACCAGTCAGAATGGCTATTATCAATAAGTCAATAAACAAATGCTGGCAAGAATTTGGAGAAAGTGGAGCCCTTTTGCACTATTGGTGGGAATGCCAATGTGTGCAGCCACTGTGGAAAGCAGTGTGGAATCACCTCAAAAAATTAAAAATGGAACTGTCTTATGACCCAGCAATTCCACTTCTGGGAATATGTCCAAAGAAATCTGAAACACTGATTCAAAAGAATGTAAGCACTTCTTGCCTTGACTGGTGTGGCTCAGTGGGATGGGCATCATACCACAAACAGTAAGGTCACCAATTTGATTTGCAGTCAGAAAACATGCCTGGCTTACAGGCCAGATCTTCAGTTGGGGACATGCAAGCAGCAACTGATCAATGTTGCTCTGTCACATCTATGTTTCTCTTCCTTTCTCTCTCCCTCCCTTCCCCTCTGTCTAAAAATAAATAAAACTTAAAAACAAAGAAAGAACATAATCATCCCTATGTTCACTGCAGCATTATTTACAGTCACTAAGATATGGAAGCAGCCCAAGTGTCCATCAGTAGATGAGTGGATAAAACAACAATGGAATACTACTAGGCCATAAAAAAGAAGAAAATTTTACTCTGTGTGACAGTATGGATGGACCTGGAGAGCATTATGCTAAGTGAAATGAGCCAGTCAGAAAAAGATGAGTACCATATGATTTCACTCATATATGGAATCTAATGAACAAACTGAACTAACAAGAAAAATAGAGACAGACACATTGATGGAGAGCAGGATGACAGCTACAGGGGAAGGTTAGAGGGTAGAGGGACTGAGCAAAAAGGAAAAAGGAGTCATGTACATGGACAATAGTGTGGTGATCATGGCAAGGGAAGGGGACAGAAAGCAGATAAAAGGTAATGAAAATAATATAATAAAAATAAAAGTTAAATGTTATAATAACCATACGACTTACACGTGGAATCTAATGAAGAAAATAAGCTAACAGTGGAGACAGACTCATGGGTACAGAAAACAGACTGACAGCTGTCAGCTGGGGCATGGGGGTAGGGGCTGGGTGAGAAGGTGAAGAGATTAAGCAAAGAAAAAGAAGAAAGACTCCTGGACGAAAACAACAGTTTGGTTATTAACAGAGGGAAGGGGGTTGGGGGGAGGTAGAAGAGGGAAAGGGGAATAAATGGGGATAGAAGGGGACTTGACTTGGGGTGATAAATATACAGGACAGTATACAGATGATCTATTTTAGAATTGTATACCTGAATCCTATATAAATGTATTAACCAATGGCACCCCAATAATCCAATAAATTTTTAAACAGATTATTTCAGATTTATGATGTGTTACTGAAGATCCAATAAAGCTTATTGAGCAGCTGCTAGCCAAGCTGATGGCACTGTTACATGAACACCGAGCAGTGCTGCGTCATAGCTGCGTGCTTCAGGCTTCACGGTGGTTCATTCCTTCTCTTCTCATTAGTGATTTTTTGAGCCCTGGGATTTCCTATAAAACCTAGTGTATAAAGGCCTTTTTATCTCTAAAAAAAAATTAACAAATGTTCATAAAACACAAGTGCTTTGTCATTTTATTGTAGCAAAAAATTGATGTTTGAGATGTTAAAGCTGATGTTAGACTATATAACTGCTTTTTAGCTGGAAAATACTTCATGCCAAGTTTTATGTACTTTGGGGTCAAGAAAAAATGGAACTTACTTTCTATGCACTGTCATCTGCTCTCTTAGAGAAGCTCTGTGATGAATGAGCACTACGTTGATATGCTAGATATGTAATTACAGGCTTTCTTCACCCAGTTTCTAAACAGTGGATGTCATTTAGGAGTGCCTCTAAAACTTGTCCCTTTGTTGCAAACCATATCTGCACAAACATCTAGCCTACTTTCCACTCTGATCCTCACCACTGTGGCCACACTCTTCAGATAATACTTCTAATCCTCTCTCCATATAACTCATACCAGCAGGACCTTAGGGTAGTTACTGGCTGTGCCTACCCATGCTCATGGTGTTTGTCAATTATTATGTCTTTATGAGGAAAGGCAAAAATTCTAGGTAAAGTGCCATGAGGAAGATTAACCCACCAGACAAGCTACTGCCCCATTCATTTGCCCTCACTTCACTTCAAACAGCCCTCTTCTTAGCCCGATCTTGAAGCTGGCACAGATCCAAGTCAAGTTTAAAGAGCTTCTGATTCTTGAAAAACTGCTATCTTTCTTCACATAAAATATCAATTATTTTCTGCCTAATGCAAGTAGATTTTTACTTACATGTTTTATTTAGGACAATAAATATAACTATCCCCAAATATTAGCAAATAAAGGGGGGGGTAAATGGATAATTTAAATGGGAAATGTGTGGAACTATAAATAAATAAAATGATATGATACATGTATAGAAATGTATGCTACAGCCCCTGTTGATAGAAGGGGCTGTAGCATAAAGGAAAGCATTTTTGAAAAAGAATGATTTTGGTCACAGATCTGAAAACATGAATAATTGTGACTATAATTTAGAATATTCCCTCTGTATAGATATAACCTTTGTTTTTCTCTTCTCATGAAAAGAACACTAAAGTAAATAATCTTTTTTTCTATAAATGTTTCTAAAGGATTCCCCAAAAGGATTATTGATTAGATTTCCTTACTTTGTGAGTATATATAGAGTCCAGTGAATTCAGTATTATTTATTTCCAGGGCCCTTCAATGAGAGAGCCATCCCCAGTGTAAATTACTCCAAAATTCACATAGCTGACTTGTCGGCAGAGATGCTGATACAGCCTGGTGAAGTCTTTGCCCACTGATTTGTGATTACACAAGCACAATTAGGAAAATACATAACATATGTCTAAAAATTCTGTAACAGGGATGTTCACATACCGTATTATAAAAAGAATGAGTGCCAAACAGAGGAGATGATGGAAAGGAGTTGAATGAGAACCTTGGACTGTGCACCTGAGAGCATCACTGCTTCTCACCACAAATCCGTGTCATGCATTGCTCACTCAGGCTGAATCCACCTGGATTCCAGTGGCTAGGTAGTATTTTTTTTTTCTGGGATGAAATTTTGTGCTGTCTTACAGAGTTACTGGTAGTGCACAGAATGGCATTGGACAGTGGTTATTTATGTGGCTTCCCATCTCTTTCATCATCCTGTTTGCATAATTTCAAGATTATTCTTAAAGCAAGCCAAAGACATCCTCCATGGTGGGACTCACATGGACACAATCTGAAAGCAGTTTTAATTAAAGGTCATTTTATATTTCTTGGATAACGTTCATCAGATTGAAAACAAGCCTGCCACTGCACAGAACCCAAAAGACCACAGCCATTTGCCAAATGAGACCTTTGTAAGTGAGAGTGCTGGCAGTTAAGATGAATGTTCTGTCACACTTGAGAATCCGGGTCCCTGAAGATTTATACGAATGCTTAGCTCTTATCGAAACATCTCCTCATAGATGACTTAGTAAATGTCTGTTTTTGCATCAGATAATGGTTTACAAGTTAATCTGCTTTTGCTCTCCATTACACACACACACACATCCATATGCCTGCTTCCCAAACGGCTTATAAAGTGACTTTGATTTCTGACTGTATAATTGATAATATCACATGAGCCACCTGCTCATCATCTGCTAGTCACACTGGCAGAATTAGCAGGTTGAAAGGCACTAAAAACAGTGCATATATTAGGAAATTAGCGGTTTTATGAAATTAGTTTAACTGTCATTTTTAAATTACCTAATTTATTTTTATTGCATGTTTTATGATATTTGATAACAGACTTGACCAATTCAATTTTGAACTCAACTCTTTAGGGGTTTGCTATAGTTGTTCTGATGCCTAAATTTCAGATTTTCCTTTTCTCTCATAAACATGTTTTACTCTAAGTTCCATGGTAAGCTCCAACAAATTCTGTCAGGATTCATTATTAAAACAGACTCTCTCAAAAGACCAGATGCCGTAAGTCAAGCACACCTTAAAAAGTGACACAAACAGCAAACTCCAACCTCTCAAAACACACACATTTTCACTTAAAGATAATATTGTTCTTTTCTCATACATTGCATTATGCCTGCATTCGGAGAATTTTTACAAACTACTTCCACATCTCTGAACGAATCATCTATATTTCAATCTTTTAATCTCATTCCATCAAAAATACCCTGTGTCGAGGTAGTGCTGCAAGTGTGGATACTTGTGTTTAAGAGACTAAGGGGAAAGAGCCGTGATAAACCAACCCCCAGTATAAATGCATGTGAAGCATTTCAGGACTATAGACTGAAATGGTTCCAACTAGAAATACAGTCATCCCTTGGTATCTGTGGGGGATTGGTCCCAGGACCCCAGCTGATACCAAGATCCACAGATGCTCAAGTCCCTTGTATTAAATGGTGTAGTATTTGCATGTATAAACTATGTACCTCTTCCTGTATACCTTAAATCATCTCTAGATTACTTAAAATATATAATACAATGTAAATGCAATGTAAATAGTTATTATACTTTATTATTTAGGGGATAATGACAAAGAATTCCATACATGTTCACATATATGATGGTGACATGCAGATGTCACCATCATAGGTCATAACTACTTACTACACATCAGGAACAACATAACTTTTTCTTTCTGAGTATTTTTTCATATTTACTTTCTTTTTATTAATTAGTTATTCAGATTCTTTGCATATTTAAAATAAGTGCAGCCGCAAATTATCCACAACATTTACCCCCAGTTTAATTTTTTCTTTTTTTTAAATATATTTTATTGATTATACTATTACAGTTGTCCCATCTCCTCCCCTCACCTCCCTCCCTGCACACCTCTTCCCCCACCACGCTCCCCCTCTTTAGTTCATGTCCATGGGTCATATATATGAG